>CM051002.1:34513766-34518766 GCA_027704905.1 Muraenolepis orangiensis | reverse complement strand
CAGGCTGGTTCTGCAATGCTGGAAGTAGGTCGCAGCATTTGAATGCTTGTTTTTTTAAACTCACAAACATCACAAAACCTGTATATTTTAACCCTTAACTTAAAAACAATGGCTTTTAAATTAGAAATGTAAATTGGTTGGATCCGAGCGAGCAGGTGTCTTACTCACGGTGATGTGTATAGGGGGATACGACAGTACACTGTAACCGTAGCACTTAGAGAAGAGCGCCTTTCAGAGCGGAGGGACGAAGGATTTTGAGTTTGTTTGTTTGTTTGTTTTTTACTACCCATTGTGTTCCCCTTTAGAACCGTTAACCCTTTAGAACCGTTAACCCTTTAGAACCGTTAACCCTTTTTAACCTCGTTTCGAAAGGCAGGCTGAAGTTACGGTGGTGTTACTGTACCGTATATCCAGGTCACGGAAGCCAACCGCGTTCTGTGCCAATAAGATTCTTCACTGCTGTCTGATGTATATACGGTTTTATTCTTCATTTTTGGTTTGATGTTTAAGTTATTTTTATGAAAATGTACAGTACAAGTCTGCCCAGCTCTGCGTTGATCTTTCAAGTCATCCATTAAATGAACGAGATTGTTCAGTTTTTTCGGATCAAATATATTATGCAACCTGACGACCCTAATTGAAACTACCACTAGTTTTATCAGGTAATCATAATCAATTAAAACGTTTTCTTACAGATTGGAGTCCCAGTTAGCATGCGGTCAGAGCCACGCTAGTGCTAGTAACGATGTACTGTAGTGTTTATGTCCTGTATGTTACTTTGAATTCACTTGATTTGTACTTCCTTAACAAAAGCCCTCGTTCCTTTTCCCCGTCATACTGTACATAACGTGGCCGTCCGTGAAATGGCGGCTCTCTTTTGGTTGTGTTTTGCTCACTTTGTCACGGTGTACTTTTATGGCGATGAAGGCTGTAGCAACGAATGGAGCGTTGGAGAATGGAGAAGGTCGAGTTATTAAAGTTATTAAAGGTGTCACATGACACTACCGGGTGTGAGTGTGTAGACATCAGACATTACGGCCCGTTTCAAAATCGTCATGTAACTCAAATAGTGAGTTACTTGGTGAGGTCACACAGTGGGAGTTTCCACCTGTGTTTTAGGATGACCCATCTTTACCCACCCAGTGGACTGGACCAACTGCTAGGATTATCACCAGTTGGTACAGTCCACTGGGTAGGCTGGTTAGACTGGACGGCCTGTAATGACTACTCGCACCTGGTAGTATAATATGACCCCTTTATAGAGAAGGCAAATACTAAAATCGAATACAAATTAAGCCGATAGCGCCATCTCAGGTGACTTGGCGTAATTACAGTTTACAAATGACAAACCTGAGTGATTGAGTGAATACTTCATGCTAATGACGTTAGTTGATGTCATAAAAGGGAAACTTTGCCGCTTTTCAACCTTATCTAGTGTCAAAAACCTCAACATCCTAAGCGTAACGTGTCATCCAGGTGGACACAGGTAGCAGGGAGGTCTGGGTGGGTACACGGAGGAAAGGTGAACATTGTTCATTAGTGTCTTCTGGTCTTATTTATTTTCCTTTTCTTTTCGTTCGCCTCATTTTGCGTCACTATCTCCTACAGTTTGTTGAGGTATGAACACCAAACCAATGCCAAGAAACGAATGACACATATATCAGTGCAGTGTGTGTCTATTTTTATAGTACAAATTGGAGAGGCCCGGGGACCTGGAGAGGCCCGGGGACTTGGAGAGGCCCGGGGACTGGAGGCCGGGATGGAGGGCCCGGGGACCTGGAGAGGCCCGGGGACCTGGAGAGGCCGGGACTGGAGAGGCCCGGGGACCTGGAGAGGCCCGGGCTGGAGGCCGGGACTGGAGAGGCCCGGGGACTGGAGAGGCCGGGCTTGGAGAGGCCCGGGGACCTGGAGAGGCCCGGGGCCTTGGAGAGGCCCGGGATGGAGGCCGGGACTGGAGAGGCCGGGACTGGAGAGGCCCGGGGCCTTGGAGAGGCCCGGGGCCTTGGAGAGGCCCGGGGACTGGAGGCCGGGACTTGGAGAGGCCCGGGGACTTGGGGATGCGTGGATGCGTATTTTTATCCCTGATTGCCTAATTGCGTGCTTGCAGATAATTGCGCATACGAGTTGTCTCACGCAACCACGCCCATTTTCTCCAGGGAAAAAAATGCAAATGACGACATGTCTACTTTGCATATTCCACTACCAACATGGAAATTCGAGATTCAAGATGTTTAATGTTCAATGGAATGCTGACTCCCCATGGAAATGGTTGAAAAATGGCATAGTTCCCCTTTAAGTAGAGCCAGTCAGATGGCAGGTGAAGTCCCAGGTGTTTGGTGCTGTTTGAGTCATGTTTCCATACAGCAATAAGAAGGACACATGGCGACCTATTTGGACCTCTTCTTATAGGCCTGTAACAATTTAATTTGCGAAATCAATTAAGGTTTTGGTTGAGTTTTTAGTTGTTTTTTTTCTAAAAAACGGTTCACAATTTGGGTGGTTGACATTCATTAGGATATTTAAGGGTTGAGTTTGTAAATATTATCTGAAAAACACAAGACTGTGACTATCATGTACATTATAACGTTTGTACAGACTTTGCTTTGCTCTCCTAATCGCACCGGTCTCCCAGGAGCCCGACAGTGGCTCCTGACTCTCTGAGGAAGGAAGGCAACTGGAATAGATTTTTCATTTATTTTTATTTAATTTTTTATTTAACATTCACCCCTGAGGTAACATTATATTTATAAACTCTTGACCTCTGTATCTGCTGTAGACAATTCAATTCAAAATGAGACCTGACAAATTTGCAACTAATGTTATTTTTTATTTAAACCATGATACAGTACATGTGACCATCCATCCAGTGCTCGATGGGACAGCACACAGACCACAGGTCGAACTGGACAGGACTGGGTATGCTGTGCCATAAAGCCATGTGTCTCTGTTGTTTTCTCTCTTTTTTTATGAATCTATGCAGTTTTGGTTTCGGCATTCCTGCAATCTTTCGTTATCCTTCTGGCGTTTTGGTTTGTTTAATTTAAGAGGCATTTAATCAAACAAAAGGTGTTATAGCATTTTATATGGATGACCTATTTTGGGACTTTTCCGTTTTTGTTTTGATGTAACAGGATTGAAAATGGGTATTGTGCCACTTTATGTTTATCTTTAAATGTGCAATAAATTATATTTCAAATGTGTTTAAATTAAGCGTGTGTCCTATTGGATGTTAATGTGTCCATAATGTTCTGCTTTAATAATAATAATAATTCAAATTTGTCCTGAGGTGTGAGCCCTGGCAGTCAGAGCAGTTGGTGTGATTCTCTTTCTCTTTGTTGCTTTAAGAGCACCAACATTTTTCTCTCCTTGAAGACAGGTTTATTCTAGAAGTTGTCTATGATCTCCTCCATAGGCATCTCTTTGGTTTCTAAGAAGGTTGACGGCTGACTGCTGGTGGATACTGTGTGACTTATAGTGTATGACTTGATGGGACCCAGGTTCATCGGCCACAAGGGGGCAGCACAGTCGAGAGGTTAAGTTGATGTTGCATTGTAACATTAGCGTCCAGTAGACCCACAGTTGTATCTGCAACACACGACGGTTCATTGACAGGTAAACATCATATATGCGGTACTGACACACACACACACACACTTAATTGGTAACAGTCGCAATCTCCCCATTGGCTTGTATATTTTGCTATTTTTCGGTCAAAAGTTTGCGTTTTCCACCACTAATGAGTGGCATGATGTATTTCCTGTGAGCCTTTCTGGTTGTTCGTGATTAGCAGAGAACAACCTCCATGAGGAGAGAGTGCGTCAGCACTAACACAGAACACGGTCAATGATGTACAGCCTGTTTGTACACTTGACAGCAGAGCACATTTTGTAAAAGGCCTCACTCTTTGAAATTGTAACTGTATTGTCGATGTGTGTGTGTGTATACGTGTGTGTGTGTATATTGTGTGTTAGTATGCATGTGTGCACGCAAGCATCTGCATTCCTTCATGTGTATGTTTGTGTGTGTGTATTGTGTGTATGTATGTGTGTGTGTGTGTATGTGTGCATGCATGCGTCTGCATACCTTCATGTGTGTGTGTATGTGTATGTAAACTGTGTGTGTGTGTGTATACTGTGTGTGTGTACAGTGTGTGTGTGTGTGTGTGTGTGTGTGTGTGTGTGCATCTCAGACTGTGTAGCTGTTGTTTTTCCCATCTGCTTTGGTGCAAGTGCGAGTCATTCATCTCCGTTACCCAGACTGTGTCAGCTCTCCATCTGGGGAACCAGTAAACACACACAGGCCTCCACCGCTCACTCACTGAACCCACACATATGCAACATGCATACACGTGCACACACACACACACATACACGTTCTGACACACACACACATACATACATACACACACACACACACACACACACACACACACACACACACACACACACACACACACACACACACACACACACATACTGACTGACACACACATACAAACACACACATACTGACAGACAGACAGGAACACACGGACAGATAGAGCTCTACAGACACACACACACACACACACACACACACATCCATGCAAGCGGACATATGTATACGTATATATATGTATATATATATACAGACAGATACACACATCCAATATATACACACATGTGCAGTCACACAATGCACACATGACACAAAAAAAGAAACTAACTCAGGCCTTTCATGTTTCTGTAAGTTGTCCATCTCCTTACCATCAACCCCCAGCCGCCCAGAGCCTCTAACCAGTCCCACTGGCACCATGAAGACCTGGACTCCTAAAGCCCTCAACCGCCGGGCAGGTGAGTCTGGGGAAGGGGGGGGGGGGGGGGGGTGTGGGTGGACGACTGGGGGGCAGAGGGTTGTTGTAGCTGGAATACACACGGCCTGAGGGAAGGACACACACACACACACACACACACACACACACACACGGTCCCTGAGCAGAATGGAAACCCATCAGAGGACAG
>CM051002.1:34503766-34508766 GCA_027704905.1 Muraenolepis orangiensis | reverse complement strand
GCCCATATATCAGCCCCCCCCTGGGACGGGGCACAGCTGAGGGACGGGCCGTGCCAATGTTAACAAGGGGCCCCTCGAAACCCCCCCCCCCCCCACAACCACCCACACCTGTTGCATATGCATGTACTGTGCTGTGGGTGTGTGCGTGTGTGTGTGTGTGTGTTTTGTGTGTGTGTGTGTGTGTGTTATATAACGTATTTTGGTGAATATTGATGCATGTACCATTGTAAACACATATCTATGCACTGTATGTGTGTTGTGTGCATGGTGTGTTTACGTGTGTGTGTGTGTGTGTGTGTATGTGTGTGTGTGTGTGTGTGTGTGAGTGTGTGTGTGTGTGTCTGTGAGTGTGTGTGTGTCAGTATGCATATGTTTGCAAGCACCATGGTAGGCACAAATCTGTATATGAGTGTGTGTATATGTGTGTGTGTGTGTGTGTGTGTGTGTGTGTGTGTGTGTGTGTGTGCATGTGTGTGTGTTCTACATTATTGCTCATGTACAAGTCCACGACCTCGAGTCCACGTGTGCGTGTGCTTGTGTATTTGCGTATGAGTATGTAACCCTGAAATCACATGGCTCTGTCACATTCCTTCCAGCTCTGCTCAGGAATCAACACCCCACACCCCCCCCACCTCTCATACCCTACCTCCACCACCCCCACCTCTCATACCCCACCTCCACCTCCACCACCACCTCCACCTCCCACCACCCCACCCACCTCCACCACCCCCACCTCTCATACCCTACCTCCACCACCACCTCCACCTCCACCACCCCCACATCCACCACCCCCACCCCCCACCTCTCATACCCTACCTCCACCACCACCTCCACCTCCACCACCCCCACCTCCACCACCTCTCATACCCTACCTCCACCACCACCTCCACCTCCACCACCCCCACCTCCATCACCCTCACCCCCCCCACCTCTCATACCCTACCTCCACCACCACCTCCACCCCCACTTCCACCACCATCACCACCCTCACTGCAGTTCACAGTTCACTGCAAAACTAAGTCAAAGACAGATTAGAGGCTTTAAACTTTAAACTTTCTTTAAATCTTTATTTACATTACAGAAATGAATATGACATAAATATATCAATATATGACATCAAAAAGAGAGAGAGAGAGAGAGAGAGAGAGAGAGAGAGAGAGAGAGAGAGAGAGAGAGAGAGAGAGAGAGACTGAGAGAGAGAGAGAGAGAAGAGAGAGAGAGAGAGAGAGACAGAGAGACAGAGACAGATTGTAAATGCACACAGGCATTAGAGATTAATCTGCATAGAATAAAGTTCTGAGAACTGTAAAACATGATGTAGGCACTACGGTACTAAATCATAAAATGACCATGATAGGTGATCAGAGATGAAGGAGGCGTCCTCAGTGGAACGTGCTGAAAGCTCCTCTGACAGACAGGACGTTGTCCTTTGAAATCTACATCTGTTTTTGTTTATGGTCTGTTTGGTGTGTTGACTATTCTCAGGAGTAGTACCTCGGGGTTGCCAGATATGAAACAAATTGGCCCACAAACACAGCTGTGTGCTGCAGCCATGGAAGCAAGTAAACAGACTGGATCAACCGACTGAGATTGTAACAAATCGACCTGAACCCAAATGAGCCTCGTCCTCTTTTGAAAAAAAAAACCTCCATCACCGCCAAATCTTGGAGTCTGAATGTTGTCTGATGTAATGTTGTGTCCGCCCTAGTCTCCTTGCGGTCGTGTTCGTTTGGTGTCCCCAACCTGGCAACACACGTGAGCTTGGAGTCTAGGAAGGATAGGGCCCGGGCTGAGACCACTCCCTACAATAGTGTGAATTATGTGTCACTAGCTGGGTTTCCATCTCCAACAGTCTAAGCTCATTTTAAGCAAACTTTTCTTATTTCGCACAAAACCAAAAAAAGGAAATGCAAATTAGTTGTGTTTCCATCAACTAGTTGTAGCGAACCAACTAGATATATCGGGCAGCGACAAGAAGCCGAAAGCGTAAGTCAAAAAGTCAAAGTTCGCTATGTCAGAATTGATTCTGAAAAGTTGTTTCTATCTCCGCTTTTTGCGAATGAACTCGATTCCAATCAGTCAAAATCACCTCAAGCCAGTATATCAACTTTAATACGAATCAGAGGAAGTTGATTAGAATTTGGCCGTTTACTTTCCATCAACATTTTCTAATGCGATAATTCAAAATGCTAATCAAAATCTGGTGATGGAAACCCATGAAGTGTAACATCCATCCATCCATCTTCTCCCGCTTATCCGTAATCGGGTCGCGGAGGTAGCAGCTTCAGCAGGGGACTCCAAACTTCCCTCTCCCTGGCAACATCGACTAGCTCTGACTGGGGGATCCCGAGGCGTTCCCAGGCCAGTGTGGAGATGTAATCACCCCACCTGTACCTCGGTCTGCCCCGTGGTCTCTTCCCAGTTGGATGTGCCTGGAAAACCTCCCTCGGGAGGCGACCAGGAAGCATCCTTACTAGATGCCCGAACCACCTCAACTGGCTCCTTTCTACGTGAAGGAGCAGCGGCTCTACTCCGAGCCTCTCACGAGTGACTGAGCTTCTCACCCTATCCCTCAGGGATACCAGCCACCCTCCTGAGGAAACTCATTTCGGCCGCTTGTATTCGCGATCTCGTCCTTTCTGTCATTACCCATTGCTCATGGCCATAGGTGAGGGTAGGAACGAAGACTGATCGGTAGATCGAGAGCTTTGCCTTCTGGCTCAGCTCTCTTTTGGTTACAACGGTGCGCCAAAGTGCACCCAATACCGCTCCCGCTGCACCTATTCTCCTGTCAATCTCACGCTCCATCCTCCCCTCACTCGAGAACAAGACCCCGAGATACTTGAACTCCTTCACTTGGGATAAGGACTCCCTCCCTACTTGGAGTAGACAATCCACCGGTTTCCTGCTAAGAACCATGGCCTCAGATTTGGAGGTGCTGATCCTCATCCCAGCCGCTTCACATTCTGCTGCAAACCGATCCAGTGAGTGCTGAAGGTCACATACTGATGACGCAAACAGGACCACATCATCTGCAAACAGCAGCGATTCAATCCTGAGCCCACCATACTGAAACCCCTCCCCTCCATGACTACGCCTTGAAATCCTGTCCATGAAAATCACAAACAGGATGGGTGACAAAGCGCAGCCCTGGCGGAGGCCAACACCCACTGAGAACAGGCCTGACTTTGTACCGAGATTCCGGACACAGCTCTTGCTTTGGGAGTAGAGAGATTGGATGGCCCTCAACAGTGACCCCCGCACCCCATACTCCCGCAGCACCCCCCACAGTATTTCCCGAGGGACCCGATCATATGCCTTCTCCAAATCTACAAAACACATGTAGACCGGATGGGCATACTCCCAAGCCCCCTCCAGGATCCTTGCAAGAGTGAAAAGCTGGTCCGTTGTTCCACGACCAGGGCGGAATCCGCATTGTTCCTCTTCAATCTGAGGTTCGACTATCGGCCGAACCCTCCTTTCCAGCACCTTGGAGTAGACTTTCCCAGGGAGGCTGAGTAATGTGATACCCCTGTAATTGGCACACACCCTCTGGTCACCCTTTTTGAACAGGGGTACCACCACCCCCGTTTGCCACTCCTCAGGCACTGTCCCAAACTTCCACGCAATGTTGAAAAGAAGTGTCATCCACGACAGCCCCTCAACACCCAGAGCCTTTAGCATTTCTGGACGGATCTCATCAACCCCTGGGGCTTTGCCACTGCGGAGATGTTTGACTACCGCAGTGACTTCCTCCAGGGAGATTGATGTTTGCCATCCTTCATCCTCCAGCTCTGTCTCTACCATCGAGGGTGTAGTTGGGTTAAGAAGTTCCTCAAAGTGTTCTTTCCACCGCCCGATCACCTCCTCAGTTGAGGTCAGCAATGTCCCACCCTTACTGTACACAGCTTGGATGGACCCACGCTTCCCCCTCCTGAGGCGCCGGATTGTTTGCCAGAAACGCTTTGGTGCCGACTGAAAGTCCTTCTCCATGGCTTCTCCGAATTCCTCCCACACCCGCTGCTTTGCCTCCGCTACAGCCGAGGCTGCCGTCCTCTTGGCCTGTCGATACCTCGCAACTGAGTCCGGAGTCTCACAGGCTAACATAGCCCGGAAGGCCTCCTTCTTCAGCCGGACGGCTTCCCTGACCACCTGTGTCCACCACGAAGTCCGAGGGTTGCCGCCCCTTGAGGCACCAATGACCTTGAGGCCACAACTCTCAACCGCAGCTTCGGCAATAGAAGCTTTGAACAATGACCACTCTGGCTCAATGCCCCCAGCCTCCACAGAGATGCCCGAAAAATTCCGCCGGAGGTGTGAGTTGAAGGTCTCCCGGACAGGGGCATCCACCAGACGTTCCCAGTTCACCCGCACTACACGTTTGGGCTTACCAGGTCTGTCCAGAGGCTTCCCCCGCCATCTTACCCAACTCACCACCAGATGGTGATCGGTTGACAGCTCTGCCCCTCTCTTCACCCGAGTGTCCAAAACATGCGGCCTCAGGCCAGATGATACGATAACAAAATCGATCATTGACCTTCGGCCTAAGGTACTCTGGTACCATGTACACTTATGAGCATCCTTATGTTTGAACATGGTGTTCGTTATGGCCAATCCATGACTAGCACAGAAATCCAATAACAAAACCCCACTCCGGTTCAGATCAGGTAGGCCGTTCATCCCCAACACGCCCCTCCAAGTTTCCCCATCGTTACCCACGTGTGCGTTGAAGTCTCCCAGGAGGACTATAGAGTCCCCTTCAGGAGCCCCATGCAGGACTCCATCCAGGGTGTGCAAGAAGGCGGGATATTCCGAACTGTTGTTTGGTGCATAGGCACAAACAACAGTCAGAGTTTTCCCTCCCATGACCCTAAGGCGTAGGGAGGCGACCCTCTCGTCCACCGGGGTAAACTCCAACAAAGCGGCACTCAGCCGGGGACTTGTGAGTATCCCCACACCCGCCCGGTGCCTCACACCCTGAGCAACTCCAGAGAAGGAAA
>CM051002.1:34486266-34491266 GCA_027704905.1 Muraenolepis orangiensis | reverse complement strand
TTAACACACACAGTAAAATCATTTATTGGTTACATAGATACAAAATAAGACAGATACAATTCAAAATAAGGAGTGTGATTAAAAATGTAGAGTGATGGGATAGAGGGGAGGATGTTTAGCAGGGAAAGCCTGTTTGAAGAGGTGGGTCTTGAGAGCCTGTCTGAAGGATGGTAGGGTGGTTGTCTGAAGGATGGTAGGGTGGTTGTCTGAAGGATGGTAGGGTGGTTGTCTGAAGGATGGTAGGGTGGTTGTTGTAGGATGGTAGGGTGGTTGTCTGAAGGATGGTAGGGTGGTTGTTGTAGGATGGTAGGGTGGTTGTCTGAAGGATGGTAGGGTGGTTGTTTGAAGGATGGTGGGGTGGTTGTTTATAGCAGGGGTTCCCAACCTTTTTCACCCAGAGCCCCCCCAAATGACCCCCCCCCCCCCCCAACTTTGAAACTTTAATTAACGCTAGGCAAGGCAAGGCAACAGCGTTAATTTGAAGTCTCAAAAATGCTACAACTACTGTCACAAACTGGATGAATGTAAAGTATTTTGTTAAAGGAGGATGAAAGCGTAATTAAGGAGCACTATTGGAGTCACTTTGATGGGTATTGGACTCGGGATTATTTAATTTGGATGCCCACTGTATGAATAAATTAAAGGACGGCGCAAGTGGAAACAATTCGCAAAGAGATTAAACTGTTTAAAACACATACTCAAAGTAAGCCGGATTTTGCCGATGTGTTTATGTGGATTCAAAAGTCGTAAATAATCTACAAAATGGAGGATACCGATTTGATCGGAGCAACTGTGACAAATAATCCAACTGAAACCGACACCTTACGCGCAGAAGAAACATTTCTATTAAAGAAAAAATGATACATTTCTGTCTTGCGAAGAATGTGCCTGTTTCGAAGAACAGGACACTTCAAAATAATAGACTATGCCTAATAAAAAGAATCCACTGCAGTAAAAATGTCCTCACCCCGGGTGGTAGTGGTAAGGTTGACTGACATAAGAATGTCCTGCTTCAAATCTTCCCCATCGATATATTGCACATAAACGATGAGCACAGCCTCGTCTGCTACAGTTGTAGTTTCATCAAGTTGTATGGCAAATGGCCCCTTTCCAAGCTTTTCGAGCAGCTGCAGCTCGCAGTTACTTGCCATCTTGTCAATTCTGTCTTTCACCGTATTGTTTGACAGTGGTACAGTTTTTAGCTTCTCCGCCACCTGCGGGCCGCACAGTTTCTCAACCATTTTAATGCAAGCTGGCTTAATGAGCTGCTCGCCAATGTTGTGCGGTTTCTTTGCCTTTGCTATTAAAAGTGCACATTCAAAAGAGGCCTCGGTGGCCTTCTGTACATCGCTGCCAGCCCTAACAAACGCTGTTCTGATATCCTTTGGCTTGTTTGCCTTTGCAAGCTGTTGTTTCTTTATGAAAAAGTCCCGATCACGCCCGACCGTTTCTGGGTGCATGGTCTGTTGGTGTCTCTTCATTTTGCAGGGTTTCATGCTGTCGTTGGCTAGCTTCTCTCGGCATATCACACACTCTGGGCGGGTTTTGTCCGTTCCCTCCATGAAACCTAAGTTAAGATAGCTCTCTAGGTAGGTCCTCATTTTCTTTTTGATTGCAGATGAGCTGTCATCTCCTTTACGTTTTTCAGACATTTTTAGACAAAATATTCACCTTATGAAGTTGGTCGCTAGCTAGCAAGCACAGCAAACTGTTACTACTACAGAAGCTGACACAGTAACGTCAATGTTGGCGCGAATCGGAGGAGTATCAGATTAATTTGTAGAATTTTTATTAAAATTAATTAATCAATTAATTTCTATATTTTATTGTAATGTAGAGACAAGGCTTTTAGCGACAATCATGTATTGCGTTACAATTATATGTAAAAAAAATTAAAAAATTAAAAAATTAAAAATTAAAATATTAAAATATTTTTAAAGTCTAAATATGATATTAGGCCTCAAATCATCTGAGGCCTGGCGCCCCCCCTGCGATCTTTGGCGCCCCCAAGGGGGCGCGCCCCCAGGTTGGGAACCACTGGTTTATAGGATGGTAGGGTGGTTGTTTATAGGATGGTAGGGTGGTTGTTTGAAGGACGGTAGGGTGGTTGTGTGAAGGATAGTAGGGTGGTTGTTTGAAGGATGGTAGGGTGGCTGTTTGAAGGAAGGTAGGGTGGCTGTTTGAAGGATGGTGGGGTGGTTGTTTAAAGGATGGTAGGGTGGCTGTTTGAAGGATGGTAGGGTGGTTGTTTGAAGGGTGGTAGGGTGGTTGTTTAAAGGATGGTAGGGTGGTTGTTTGTAGGATGGTAGAGTGGTTGTTTGAAGGATGGTAGGGTGGTTGTTTAAAGGATGGTAGGGTGGTTGTTTGTAGGATGGTAGAGTGGTTGTTTGAAGGATGGTAGGGTGGTTGTTTGAAGGATGGTAGGGTGGTTGTTTAAAGGATGGTAGGGTGGTTGTTTGTAGGATGGTAGAGTGGTTGTTTGAAGGATGGTAGGATGGTAGGGTGGTTGCTTGAAGGATGGTAGGGTGGCTGTTTGAAGGATGGTAGGGTGGTTGTTTAAAGGATGGTAGGGTGGCTGTTTGAAGGATGGTAGGGTGGTTGTTTGAAGGGTGGTAGGGTGGTTGTTTGAAGGATGGTAGGGTGGCTGTTTGAAGGATGGTAGGGTGGTTGTTTAAAGGATGGTAGGGTGGTTGTTTGAAGGATGGTAGCGTGGTTGTTTGAAGGATGGTAGGGTGGTTGTTTGAAGGATGGTAGGGTGGTTGTTTGAAGGATGGTAGGGTGGTTGTTTGAAGAATGGTAGGGTGGTTGTTTGAAGGATGGTAGGGTGGTTGTTTGAAGGATGGTAGTGTGGTTGTTTGAAGGATGGTAGGGTGGTTGTTTGAAGGATGGTAGGGTGGTTGTTTGAAGGACGGTAGGGTGGTTGTTTGTAGGATGGTAGGGTGGTTGTTTGAAGGACGGTAGGGTGGTTGTTTGAAGGATGGTAGGGTGGTTGTTTGAAGGATGGTAGGTGGTAGGTGGTTGTTTGAAGGATGGTAGGGTGGTTGTTTATAGGATGGTAGGGTGGTTGTTTGAAGGATGGTAGGGTGGTTGTTTGAAGGATGGTAGGGTGGTTGTTTGAAGGATAGTAGGGTGGTTGTTTGAAGGACGGTAGGGTGGTTGTTTGAAGGATGGTAGGGTGGTTGTTTGAAGGATGGTAGGGTGGTTGTTTAAAGGATGGTAGGGTGGTTGTTTGAAGGATGGTAGGGTGGTTGTTTGAAGGATGGTAGGGTGGTTGTTTGAAGGATGGTAGGGTGGTTGTTTGAAGGATGGTAGGGTGGTTGTTTGAAGGATGGTAGGGTGGTTGTTTGAAGGATGGTAGGGTGGTTGTTTGAAGGATGGTAGGGTGGTTGTTGAAGGACGGTAGGGTGGTTGTTTGAAGGATGGTAGGGTGGTTGTTTGAAGGATGGTAGGGTGGTTGTTTAAAGGATAGTAGGGTGGTTGTTTGAAGGATGGTAGGGTGGTTGTTTGAAGGATGGTAGGGTGGTTGTTTGAAGGATGGTAGGGTGGTTGTTTGAAGGATGGTAGGGTGGTTGTTTGAAGGACGGTAGGGTGGTTGTTTGAAGGATGGTAGGGTGGTTGTTTGAAGGATGGTAAGGTGGTTGTCTGAAGGATGGTAGGGTGGTTGTTTGAAGGATGGTAGGGTGGTTGTTTGAAGGATGGTAGGGTGGTTGTTTGAAGGATGGTAGGGTGGTAAGGTGGTTGTTGAAGGATGGTAGGGTGGTTGTTTGAAGGATGGTAGGGTGGTTGTTTGAAGGATGGTAGGGTGGTTGTTTAAAGGATAGTAGGGTGGTTGTTTGAAGGATGGTAGGGTGGTTGTTTGAAGGATGGTAGGGTGGTTGTTTGTAGGATGGTAGGGTGGTTGTTTGAAGGATGGTAGGGTGGTTGTTTGAAGGACGGTAGGGTGGTTGTTTGAAGGATGGTAGGGTGGTTGTTTGAAGGATGGTAGGTGGTTGTCTGAAGGATGGTAGGGTGGTTGTTTGAAGGATGGTAGGGTGGTTGTTTGAAGGATGGTAGGGTGGTTGTTTGAAGGATGGTAGGGTGGTAAGGTGGTTGTTTGAAGGATGGTAGGGTGGTTGTTTGAAGGATGGTAGGGTGGTTGTTTGAAGGATGGTAAGGTGGTTGTTTGAAGGATGGTAGGGTGGTTGTTTGAGGATGGTAAGGTGGTTGTTTGAAGGACGGTAGGGTGGTTGTTTATAGGATGGTAGGGTGGTTGTTTGAAGGATGGTAGGGTGGTTGCCTGTCGGATGTGGATGGGGAGGGCGTTCCAGAGGGAGGTTGCAGCAACTGAAGAGGCCCCGTCGCCCCCCAGGTCCGGAGCTTGGTCCTGCGGTCTATCAGGCTGTTTGTGTCAGCAAGAATGCTGGTCGGTTTTCTAAAAACCCCGCTCCTTATAAAGGTCCATAAGCCATGGAGGTCTATGATTCATTGAAGCTTCAAGAAAAGAGTTGTTTAAAAAGAGTGAGTGTTTTTGTGTCTGGAAATGCCGCAATCAGATGGAAACTGCACACATTTTTTACATCTGAACAATGTTCTTCATTTGATGAAGTATTTCATCAAATACTGGAATAAAACAAATATTACAAACATTGTTTCAAACTAATGTTGTTATAGATTTGTAAGTGGAGAGAAATATTGTCGGACCTTTTTGGATATGCAATCAACATGGGGTTCATTTTGTTCTCAATAGCAATACCCACATATGTGTCGTTAGCTAAATATCAGCTGCTACAATAGAGCCTAAATCTTTGGTTTGAGACACATTTTAAGTGCAGGAAGAACTCATCACACACCACGAAACAATTATACAGCCATGTCCTGACACGCAAATCTGCCTCAGTGTAGCGTAATTGCTCCAGGAAAAGGTATGATCACGTTTTGATATATCTATTTTAGATAGTGTATCTAAAATAGTAAATGCTGTAGATAGTGCCGTAGTGCTAGTGAACACTGTGTTCTTTTGC
>CM051002.1:34476266-34483766 GCA_027704905.1 Muraenolepis orangiensis | reverse complement strand
TCTATCACTCTATCACTCTATCACTCTCTTATTCTTTCCCCCTTACCCTCTCTGTCTGTCTCTCTCTCTCTCACTTACTCACTCTATCACTCTATCACTCTATCACTCTATCATTCTATCACTCTATCACTCTATCACTCTATCACTCTATCACTCTCTTACTCTCTCCCCTTACCCTCTGTCTGTCTCTCTCTCTCTGTCAGTCTCTCACTCTCTCAATCTCTCACTCACTCTCTCTCACTTGCTCACTCTCTCTCCCTCACTATCTCACTATCTCACTCGCTCACTCGCTCACTCTCTCCCCCTCACCCCCTCTTGTCTGTCTCTCACTCTCTGTCACTCTGTCACTCTCTCCCCCTCACTCTCTGTCTGTCCCTCACTCTCTCTGTCTGTCTCTCACTCTCTCTGTCTGTCCCTCACTCTCTCTGTCTCTCACTCTCTCTGTCTGTCCCTCACTCTCTGTCTGTCTCTCACTCTCTCTGTCTGTCTCTCACTCTCTCTGTCTGTCTCTCACTCTCTCTGTCTGTCTGTCTCTCACACTCTCTGTCTGTCTCTCACTCTCTCTGTCTGTCTGTCTCTCACTCTCTCTGTCTGTCCCTTACTCTCTGTCTGTCTCTCACTCTCTCTGTCTGTCCTCACTCTCTGTCTGTCTCTCACTCTCTCTGTCTGTCTCTCACTCTCTCTGTCTGTCTCTCACTCTCTCTGTCTGTCTCTCACTCTGTCTGTCTGTCTCTCACTCTCTCTGTCTGTCTCTCACTCTCTCTGTCTGTCTCTCACTCTCTCTGTCTGTCTCTCACTCTCTCTGTCTGTCTGTCTCTCACTCTCTCTGTCTGTCCCTTACTCTCTCTGTCTGTCTCTCACTCTCTCTGTCTGTCTCTCACTCTGTCTGTCTGTCTCTCACTCTCTCTGTCTGTCTCTCACTCTCTCTGTCTGTCTCTCACTCTCTCTGTCTGTCTCTCACTCTCTCTGTCTGTCTCTCACTCTCTCTGTCTGTCTCTCACTCTCTCTGTATCTATTTTGTGACTATAATAATATAGGCAAACCATAAGATATTTAATGCCATATAATCATTGTAAACTCACACACACACGCATGCACACGTGTGAACACTATAAATATCATTAATTGAACTTAACAACCAAAACCACATGTTTCTCAAATATATTTAAATTTCAATCTCTCTCTCTCTCTCTCTCTCTCTCTCTCTCTCTCTCTCTCTCTCTCTCTCTCTCTCTCTCTCTCTCTCTCTCTCTCTCTCTCTCTCTCTCTGTCCTTTGTCACTCTACCTCGGTCGCCCGCTGACCCTGGCCATGGAGGGACGGCTCCAGACGGGAGGATATGAGGTGCGTTTGATTTACCACACTGCGCCACATCGGCATTTCTGCACAACTGTAAAGCAGCCCAGGCTCCCTCGTGAATCAAGACGCATGCTAACGCGAAACACATGTTGGCTCCAGATACGGACTCATTTAGCCGCGCGCTAATTCAAACCAAAGAGAAGCGGACGTGCCACGCGTACAACCCATGAGCGCGCATGTGTGTGTGTGTGTGTGTGTGTGTGTGTGTGTGTGTGTGTGTACGCTTCCACATGTACGGCTGTCTGCACTGATTGCTCACTCCCTGATGACTACGTGGTTATCCCCACAGAGAGTAGACCGGCAGCGAGGATCCTCTGAGGCCGTGGAACTTCTATTTAAAGGGCCTCTAGTTGCGTGTCGGAGTGTCCCCTGACACCCCAGGGATCAGGCTTCTTGTCCTTTTGGCGGCCGGCCGGGTAAAATAACACCCAGGTAGATTCGTGGGTTCACGGGTGATATGAATCAAAACGGCAAATGGGTCAAAAGAAGGAGAAAATAAACCTAAAGGCTCCCAACGGCATCCCCAAGGGATCATATTAGATGACATTATATTCTAATTTATAGTCATTGCACAGCAGCACAAGTACAGTGCAGCGAAAAGAAGTTGACATCTAAACCAGAGTGCACATGTAGCAGTAAAGTCCATGGTCATATATAATGTACAGAGGTTAAATAAGATGTAAAAACAGTCTACTAGGTATAAAAAAACGGGTGTAAAATAACTAATAGAGGAGGTATGAGAGATGCGATGGTTCTCTGAGTGCTCGTGGTCATGGAGACGTGGGCCTGCAGGTCAACCCAAGTGGCTTGAGGCTCTTTGAGTGTCTTTGCTGAGCGTGACACACGGAGGATGGGTCCCAGCTCCAAGCACTCAGCACCACAAAGTGCTTCACTACAATGTTGTGAGACGCAGTGACTGACATCAGTGACCTTCAGCAGCTCAGGAGAAAGGCGTCCGTCCATGGCTCTTACCACCACCACCACCACCAGCACCACCACCACCACCACCCACCAACACCACCCCCACCACCACCATCACCACCATCACCACCACCAGCACCACCACCACCACCAGCACCACCACCACCACCACCACCCACCAACACCACCCCCACCACCACCATCACCACCATCACCACCACCACCAGCACCACCACCACCAGCACCACCCACCACCACCATCACCACCACCACCATCACCACCACCACCCACCAACACCACCCCCACCACCACCATCACCACCACCACCACCACCATCACACCACCACCACCACCATCACCACCACCACCATCACACCACCACCTACCATGACACCACCACCACCACCACCATCACCACCTACCATGACACCACCACCACCACCGACACCATGACACCACCACCACCACCATCACCACCCCCACCGACACCACCACCACCGACACCACCACCACCACCACCCACCACGACACCACCACCACACCACCACCACCACCACCCACCACGACACCACTAAGACCATCCACCATCACCACCACCATCACCACCACCATCACCACCACCACCCCTACCACCATCACGACTTTATGCCCCACCTGCAGTACAATGTGTGGGTCCAGGATTGGACTTTTCAGCCATTAAAAGACCTCACCTTTAAAGGATAGTAGAAGTGGACGTTGTCATCGGATTACGTTGGACGACCATAACCAAGTGTGAGTGTGCCGTCCACTGGACTCTATGAGAGGAGGCTCCTTTAGGACTGACAGTTCGGAGTTCAATCCAGGAGCTTTCTGGGTAGCGCTTTGAGTTAGCGGCGGTACGAGATGTACCGGTTTCATATACGTTCGTCATCGTTTAAGAGTATCCTGTCGTTACTATTGCTACTGCCGCTGTACTACCGTTCTTGTTGGGAAGAAAACGTTGACTCGACAACCTGTCTACTGTCTCCTCGTTTCCACACACTCCCACTTGGTGTGGGTGGGACCCAAAAGCAGAGCGGTAGAAACAGGGTAACAAAATGATCTTTTAATCGCCCACAAACCCCGAAGGGTGCAAAGCACGGCAGAGTCCAAAATCGTGGTCAGGGCAAGCAGAGGTCGGTAACAGGTTGTCGAGGGTTGAGGCAAAGGCACAAAAACGCTGAGGCAAAAACAACAAAACAAGGTGGTTATCCAGGAGGTCAAAACACAGAGGATCAATGAACAGAACACAAGGCGTGATACTGCAACTTGAAACAGACGTGAAGCTTTTCGAGAATCAGTGTGATAATCCAGCGATGAATGACAGACAAGACATGGTTTAAATACAGCTAGTAAATGAGGTGTGATTGACAACAGGTGAGTCCAGTATGAACGGAGTCGTGACATGTGATTAGGGGGCGTGGCTACCTGGGCTGTGGAAGCGAGGAGGCAGGAATACAAACTGTGACAGATGGTTGGTTAAGTGAGTGGTTAAGTGGGTTTTGTTGGTTAAGTGAGGGGTTAAGTGGGTTTTGTTGGTTAAGTGAGTCTCCAAGCTTGTGGAAACGGTCTGGTAAATCTACGGCAGGTGGGGGCCGACAGCAGTGGATCCCTCTTAGCTGCGGCCTCAGACCCCAAGCGCTGATCCATGATGATGATGTTCTCCGGGGGCCTCATGGTGGACGGTTTCTGGGCATTCGTCTGGGTGATGGGCTGGGCCTGGGTTAGTGAAGATGTCTGTCTGCAGCCGGAGACCAGAGCTCCAGGGTTGGCCCCAGCAGCCGGCCCCAGCAGCCAGCAGCCGGATGTACGGAAGCCTAGAGTCCCTGGAGCCTTGCTCATGTACTAACAGTACCCAGACCCCTTCTTCACAGTTTACTAGTGGCTGGCTGGAGTTTGCGTTCGCTGTTAGCCAGTTACACGCGTACAGATCCTAGCCTCCAGCAACACGGTCTAGACATAAATTAACCAAAATAAAAAGACAAACTTAATAATTAATAGTTAATAGTTTTAGATTACCGGTAGTACTAAGGTCATAACTTCCCCTCCCCCCGCCCCTGAGATAACACTGTCAGAGCTGAACACCGAGATGAGTGTGTGTGTGTGTGTGTGTGCGCGCATGTGTGTGTGTGTACGTGCTTGTGTGTGTGTGTGTGTGTGTGTGTGTGTGTGTGTGCGTGTGCACGTGTGTACGTGCGTGAGCTTGCACATGTGTGCGCGATGTCCCTTCCGTGGAGATCCATCATCTGGGTCGTGTTACAAAGCAGTGGGGAATCCTCCGTCCACTCCGGCCTGACTCCGGAAAAAGAGAACCTTAAATGGCAGCTATGTCAATAACAAGCTGCCCCCATCACCCTGACCCCCCCCCCCCCCGCAACTCTGGACATCTGCCAGTCTCTAACCCTCACCTCATTCCATCCACTTCACTCACCCCCCCCCCCCCCCCCACCAACACGCTGCCCTCCAGATGTGTGTCCTGCTCACATCTGTCCCAGTCGTGACCCTCTGAGCCTCTGAGCTCAGGACTGAGCTGGTGAACTCCATTACTTCATTGAATGGTGATAGGTCAGTTTGGTTGAGGTCTGATAATCAACTGACTTAACTCAATTGATTCAAAGGTCAGGGAGATCTCAATTCAATGAAAAGAAATGCGTTGCTTTCAGTGATGAACCGTCAGGGCCTTCAAGGTGTTCAGAGAAGACCCTGGAACCCTCAGATGAAAAATCGGAATGAAAATCGAATTAATTATCCCACGTTTATATAATAATAAAATGTAATAAAATTTAAATAAAATGAATAAATGTGAATGGTATCTGTGTTGTTATCTGTTATATTACAGTGTTACGTTGATTTGTTTGTCTTTCTCGGTCCATGCACGACGCATTGGAGTGGTTTTGTGTTAAAAAAAAAATGCAACCAATCAGATATTTTTCTGGGTTGCTGGGAAGAATATCCTTCAACCAAAGTACTCAATAGCCTTGCAATAACTGGACCTACAGAAGGTCCAGTTATGATAGACACGGTTCGCCACTGGTTGCTATATATATATATATATAATACCTTTTTTGATATAGAAGTGTATTTGAGCATACTGTAGATGTGTTCAGTTTAGTGGTTTTTAAAGATAAAGTCTACACATTAACTACTCAGGCTTAAGCTAGAATATCACTCACCACCCCTGGTTAATGACCTGGTTCTAACCTAAAGCCTAAGCCCACCCTTGCAATGTCTTACTAGTTGGGTTTCCATCATCATTCATCAAAATATGGTGATGGAAATCCGACTTACTAGTCGGGTTTCCATCACCATATTTTGATTCATATTTTGAAGTATTGCATAAGAAAATGTTGATGGAAACGACCAAATATGAATTAACTTCCTCTGACTCGCATAAAGGTTGATACGCTCGCTTGAGGTGGTTTCTGACTGATTGGAATCGAGTTCATTCGCAAAAGCGGAGATAGAAACAACTTTGCGGAATCAATTCTGACGTAACAAACTTTGAAATCACGTGATGACTGCATTTCTGCATTTCCCTTCATCTACGGACATAATTAAACATGTCCAATGCCAGATGATATATAAGAATGACTATGACTAGAATGACTTGTCCTGATTGACATTAACTCCTGCAGACGACCTCGCTCCATTTTTGCATATAACATTGCTATCAATTTAGTCTCACGTGGTTTGGTTTACCTCTACATTGTCACTGCCCTTATTTATAGTCTATGTCATATATATATATATATATATATATATATATACGCCATCTCTTACGTAGTTTGTTCTAGTTGATGGAAACACAACTAATTCGCATTTCCTTTTTTTATGGTTTGTGGTTTAAGGTTTAAGTTTACTTGAAGCTTCGACTGTAAGATGGAAACCCAGCTATTGTAGCAGTCGACGCTGCCACAAGCCATTCAAATGGCTGATGGTTGAGGCTCCTCCTGAAGACAAGGACACACGGTGGAGAGGAATCCGGTTTATTGCAGAGTGTGTGTGTGTGGTGTGTGTGTGTGTTGGTGCCTACCTGTGGGCCCTGATTAACCCTGATTAAGGACCAACAAGGTGTGCAGCCTGACCAGCCATAGAGGAATCAGTCTGACTCCAGGCCAGGTGAGGCTGCTTAAACCAGCCACCAACCACACACACACTCATAAAGCAAGACCATCTTGTCCTATTAAGCTGTAGGTATTGCTAGTATCAATTAAGTCATAAACTGGTTAATTCAATGTACAAAACCACATTTCTGCCAATAATGTGTTTTGTGTAAACTCCTACTGGACCAGTACTGTACTTAATGCTAAGATACTTTTCTTGGGTTGACTTTATACTTTAAAATTCACTTCATTAAACATTGAAAATAAATGTGTTTATTTTTCATGTCAAGTGTGTCTTCACATCAAAATCCCTCTTTTGCTCAGGCACACCACCAGAAACTCAGAAGTGTTTCACACTGCAAATGTTACCATGACAAAATCCACACATAAACATCTAACCATTATTAGATATGTTGATAATATTGTTATAATCATTCAACAGATCCAAAAATATTTTAAAAAAACACGCACTGTGATGAGACACTGAGTAGACTGATATGGGCCATAATGTTCATGTTCAACAACGTCAACGATATTCCCAGAGACGAGTCTGTTAACAAAGCATAACAAATATAATCCGCTTTGTTTAGTAGTTGTTTCGGGAAAAATGGTTATTCTTCCACATCTAAACAGACTCCCACCGAAACCTAATTAACAGGAAGTTAGCGGAGCCACGCAAACACAAATCCCCGAGCCGCTCACCCGAGACGGAGCGCTTCGCCTCGCTAATGGACGTGGAAACTTGGCGTGATTTGAGAGGTTGTTGTGGCAACCTGTATCCCGGGAATAAATAACTGGAAGTCTGATAATCATCTGCCAGCAATCAGCGTGTTTCTCGAGCGTTGCGCGGGAGTCTTAGACTGCAAATGTAAATATCTGCCGCTCCATGAGACGCTCCATCTGGCCCATCTCTCTGGAGTGACACGTTCACACTCACACACGGTTGCACACACACACACACACACACACAAACACACACACACACACACACACTCACCTTGCTATCTATCCAAGGCACTAGTAGCCACCACTCCCCATTCCTTGTGTGTGTGTGTGTCCGTGTGTATCTGTGTGTGTGTGTACACATAGGCATGTACAG
>CM051002.1:34461266-34463766 GCA_027704905.1 Muraenolepis orangiensis | reverse complement strand
TTTCCCAACCTTACCATCATCCAGTCATCCAGATATCTTTGTGATGATGGCCAATCAGATCTTGTTGGCCAACAACACATCTGATGTGGACCACATGTCAGCCAGAGTGTCTGTAAGTGCAGCCTGGGAGTAGCCCAGGATTAGCGGCGGGCTAACCATATGGAACGGATCGCAGCGCTAGAACGGGACCATTTATTACCTCTTCACCGAAACACACTGGCACGCACACACACAGACCGACACACGCACACACTGACACACAAACACACACACATACACACACAGACACACACACACACACATATCACACACACAATACCCACATATCACACACTTACACATGCACACACACACACACACACACACACGCAAAACACACATATCACACACACACATGACAACCGCAACAATCCGACCACATCCATCTCTGTCACCAAACCCCTAGGCTGTGCCCCTATGAATGAATTTCAAGAGATGGAGAAGCGTAAAGTACCCCGACTCTCCGTCCCAGCTCCTACTAAGTGCCCCCCCTCCTCCCCCCCCCCGCCCCAGATGGGGGAGAAGGGGGAGGGGGTGAGGAGCTGAAAGACGTCCCGGTGAAATGAGCCAGAGACATCATGGTGGTTTTACCATCAGCCGGGAGGGAGATGATTGGGATGCAAGGTGGGGTCGCACCTGGTGGGATCAGTGTGTGTGTGCTTGTGCGTGTGTGTGTGTGTGTGTGTGTGTGTGTGTGTGTGTGTGTGCGTGTGTGTGCATGTGTGCGTGTGCGTGGTGGGGGGGAATTGAGGGACGGTTTGGGGGTATCTGTTTTGTTTGTTGTCCATACAGACAGACAGGGTCCCTACAGACAGACGGAAAGGTCAGGGTCCCTATAGGCAGACAGACATGGTCCCTATAGACAGACATGGGCCCTATAGACAGACAGATATGGTCCCTATAGACAGACAAACAGACAGGGTCCCTACAGACAGACGGATGGACAGGGTCCCTACAGACAGACAGATGGACAGGCTCCCTACAGACAGACAAGGTCCCTACAGACAGACATGGTCCCTACAGACAGACAAACAGACAGGGTCCCTACAGACAGACGGATGGACAGGGTCCCTACAGACAGATAGATGGACAGGCTCCCTACAGACAGACAAGGTCCCTAGAGACAAACAGGGTCCCTGCAGACTGACAGACAGACAGGGTTCCCTACAGACTGACAGACAAGGTCCCTACAGACAGACAGATGGACAGGCTCCCTACAGACAAATGGATGGACAGGGTCCCTACAGACAGACCGATGGACAGGGTCCCTACAGACAAATGGATGGACAAGGTCCCTACAGACAGACAGATGGACAGGCTCCCTACAGACAAATAGATGGACAGGGTCCCTACAGACAGACCGATGGACAGGGTCCCTACAGACAGACAGACAGGGTCCCTACAAACAGACAGACAGGGTCCCTACAAACAGAAAAGGTCCTTAGAGACAGACGGATGGACAGGCTCCCTACAGACAGACAGATGGACAGGGTCCCTACAGACAGACAGATGGACAGGCTCCCTACAGACAGTCCCCGGTTTCCAACACCACACTGGGTAGCAGTTCAATGCTGGATAAGGAATACAACCAGAGAAGGAGCTGAAGGAAGTCATCTTTAAGAACCCTTTCTGTTCATTCACCACGTCAAGTATTTTGTGTCACTAGTGTCACTAGTTTTTACTGCTCGAGATTTACAAATGGAATGAATGAATTAAAATTGTTTTCCTCAAATCCTTCCACCGTCCTCAGTGGAGACAGGTGTTGTGCTGTTGCACGGGCCAAGCTTCTCAGAACATTTCAGTCCAATACTAAGACAAGAAAAGCAAAGTTCCACACTTGTAGAAGCGGTTAAAGCCTTTACACGCATCGTTTCCCCTCACAAGATGTGGGCTATTTCTCAGAAGTGTCTGGATCTAGATCTTGTTTGCACAGGACGGCCCCGAATCAACAAGCAAACTTTGAAAAAACAACTTAAACTCCAACCCGAGTGGAGCGGGGACGGGAGGGACAGGAGGCGAGCGCGGGTTGCTGCCAAACCCCCATCCAACGCATACAAACAAACAAACAAACAAACAAACAAACAAACATACAAACAAACAAACAGCTCCGAGGCCCTTCATAAATGCCATCCTTTCTCTAAGTCTGTGTGTCCATAGCGGATAGGCGGTCGTGCCACGGGTGTGCGTGGGTTGCACACATGTAAGTGTGTGTGTGTTTATGTTGAAGCAGCCCAACATTTTGGACACTTGGGAGAGAGAGAGGAGGGGGGAGGAGGAGGGGAGGAGGGGAGGAGGGGAGGGGGACGGTTGCTTTGGCTGGTCATCAGTCACACCGGTGAGTTAGCTCAAGTGATGTACTGTGGCCACTGCAGGTCCACAGCGCTGTTCAGGCCAAATGTCTAAACTCCCTCACACACACCACCGTCTCACACACACACTCACACAGACACACCACCGTCTC
>CM051002.1:34388766-34456266 GCA_027704905.1 Muraenolepis orangiensis | reverse complement strand
CGGTGTGAGGCCAGGCCCTCGGTCCTCTTCCTCACGCGAGACTTCACCTTCCACCCCGACCGCCACGCCTGGGAGGGCGTGTACCGCCACTACTCGGACCCCGGCTGCTCCCAGCCCACCTTCACGCTGCGGGCCGCGGGCCACTACGCCCAGGGCGAGCCCTCCCCCCGGCTGCCCGGCGCCGCCGAGATGGCCTTCAAGGTGGTACGGGTGAAGGTGACGCCCTGGGACGAGTCCTCGCTGAGGCTGCTGAACGGGACCCGGCCCGGGCACTGCGGCCCGCCGGGGAGCTGGGAGGCGGGAGAGGAGCGGGACGTGACCCCCACGGCCGGCTGCTCCGCGCTGGGCATCAAGCTGCCGCACAAGGAGTACGAGCTCTTCAAGACGGAGCTGGACCCCCGGAAGCACCCGCTGCTGTTCACCGGGGAGAGGCCCACCGACGGCCTGAGCCCTGACCGGCCTCAGAGGAGGCCCACCTCCTTCCAGCCTCCCATGGTATTCTGCGGCGGCGGCGGCGGTGGCGGCGGCGGCGGCGGGAAGGCGCGGCCCACACATCGCTCCGCCGGCTCCGGCGGCTCCAACAGCCGGCAGGTTCAGTTTGCGGCTGGCGGGTCGGAGAGACGGGCCCGGCTGGGGCTGTTGGTCCTGGGCGCCGCTGTGTGCGCTCGGTTCTGGGTGCAGTGAGAAAGGAGCCAAAGGTTTTTTGGAACATACGGCCGGGGACGGTCCGATGCAGGCGCCGGCTTTTGTAAAAATATTTCCGGCAGCTTTAATGAGACGGTGATGGGGAGAACGTGAAGCACATCGCCCCCTGCAGGCCAAGCGCCAAACGGTCATTAGCCCTCATGGTTACATCACGCTGACTGAGGTGGATGACGTCATATGACGGTGGTGCATATTGTATTTCTTTCATAACGGTTCCTACTGTATATACGTATATATATATAAATATATATATATACTACAAATATATAGAAGATTCAATATGCAAGATAACCATGTGTTTACGTCTAGCGGTTCCGCTAAAAACTGGTTTTCTATTTTTAACGCTCAAGTGACAGACGCTGTAGATTTTCATTTTTTTTTTTCAACGATTTCCTTAGAAGGTTGTGCAGGTTGGCGTGGAGGAGTGACGACGACACGCTCATTCATCATCACACGCCTTCGGGTCCTTCCAGAAGGATCCGGGTTCATCCTCAGACAACTGGGAGAGGAGCGTTTACGTTTGGAGTTATTTTTGTAAACGAAGGGTTATCTTGGTCATCTTTGGTAAACGTACTGTACTGTATGTCTTTCTCCCGAAAAGTACACAACAGCAACTTGAAGAAGCCACTTCTTGATGGAAAACACAGTGTTTTTAGTGGGAGTAAATATTCTCTCTGAAAAATGTACATATTTTCTTTGTTTTATTACACTTAATAAGTCTATTGTCTATTAACAGCCGATTCAATGAAAGTGAGTATTTATTCCATCCATTTACATTATTATGGATATATAATATTTGACTGTAGATAGAGGTTTGTAGATTCTTACCATTTATATCTACATGTTTGTCTTTTTATATAATAATTACAATTGACTTGCATTATTAAAAAAATAGCCTTTTGAATGTTGATTATTCCTGTTTCTCTTAGTCAAAGAAGAATAAAGGAATAACGTTGGAATAATATATAAAATCTAAAGTAAAGAAAGGACTGAAATTCTGGCATCTTCCCTCATGTCAGTGGTGGTGAGATCCAAATCCCACAACGGGGATAAGTTTACTGCCGTTGAATAAATAACCACGATATGGTTCACACATTACTACCTACGCTGTTCCCGGCTATTCCCGCTCGGAACACCGCTGAGCACACACATCTCAGGCCCTATCTGATCGGACCTATAGGATATACAACGGCTCGCACGATGCTGATAACCCCGTCCAGATGAGCAAAAAAGAGTCGAGTTGATAAGTGAGTGAAGTGTAGAAGACATGGTAACTTTAGAGCTGTGTGTTTCGCTCTAGTGACAAGACGCCCGCGCACAAGGAACATTTCAGAATTCTCTTTTTTATCTGTTACAAAAACATATCGATGGACAATTTTGGGGGGTGGGAAAGGTAAAGAGAGAGAGATAGAGGGAGAGAGGGAGAAAGAGGGAGAGAGAGAGAGAAAGAGAGAGAGAGAGAGAGAGAGAGAGAGAGAGAGAGAGAGAGAGAGAGAGAGAGAGAGAGAGAGAGAGAGAGAAAGAAAGAAAGAAAGAAACAGATAGGGAGAGAGAGCGAGAGGGAGAAAGAGGGAGAGAGAGAGAGAGTGAGAGGGAGAGAGAGACAGAGGGAGAGACAGAGAGAGAGAGATAGAGGGAGAGAGAGAGAAAGAGGGAGAGAGAGATAGAGGGAGAGAGAGCGAGAGAGGGAGAGAGAGACAGAGGGAGAGACAGAGAGCCAGAGAGAGAGAGAGAGAGAGAGAGACATAGGGAGAGAGAGATAGAGAGAAAGAGGGAGAGAGAGCGAGGGAGAGAGAGCGAGAGTGTGAGGGTTGGCCGTCCTTTCCAGGGGCTCCATGCTGTTCCTATTAACTCCTGTTCGAATGGCGATGGCAGCTGTAGGCCTCATGAGGTCATTGGTTGAGAGAGTCTTCTTTACACCCCGGTGGGAAACATAACACAGGGTTAGAAGAAGAAGTACGAACAGGGATGAGGGCAGGTCACTGTGACACGTACACAACGTAAAGAATTACATTACCATCATTTAGCAGACACTTTTGTCCAAACTGAACTGAACCAGTGCTCAGGTAGGGCGGTAGGATAGCTCAGAATGTTGGGACTTGGCTTGGGAACCGGGAGGTCGCCGGTTCAAGACCCTGAAACATCTGGGTACTGCCGAGGTGCCCTTGCGCAGGGCACCAGACCCGCTGCACTGCGCTCTAGGGTGCTGGATCTACAACAGCTGATACCCAGTGCTCCTAATACCAGGATGGGTTAATTGCAGAGAAACACATTGTGTGTGTGTGTGTGTGTGTGTGTGTGTGTGTGTGTGTGTGTGTGTGTGTGTGTGTGTGTGTGTGTGTGTGTGTGTGTGTGTGTGTGTGTGTGTGTGTGTGTGTGTGTGTGTGTGTGTGTGTGTGGTGTGTGTGTGTGTGTGTGTGTGTGTGGTGTGTGTGTGTGTGTGTGTGTGTGTGTGTGTGTGTGTGTGTGTGTGTGTGTGTGTGTGTGTGTGTGTGTGTGTGTGTGTGTGTGTGTGTGTGCGCAATAAAAAGGATTCAATCATGCAGATAGATTAGGTAATCAATCAATCTCTCAATGAAGTTGGAGTGTAACCAAACCGATACAACGCAAACACGTCCCCTTGGGACCATTGGACAATCTGAAGGAAGGATCTGAGGATCTCCAAGGAGCTGGATGCCTGCCATCTCTCCAGGAGCCGGGTTGGGTAACTTGGCACTGCTGCCCGTCTGCGACGCCCCGGGGACCAAGTTAAGGAGTATTAACCTTACATGTACCGTACCGTGTGTCTTCTGAATCTGGTAGCCAGGAGAACACATGGCTCTCGGCCGGATAGCGCAGCGGTGGAGATGGTCGGACGGAGATGGTGGGTGTTTGTGGTTTTTCTGGTCACTCCACATCAAAATATACAAAACCAGCAGAAGAGACACCGGTGACCTGTTAGCAATCCTGTGGACCTTCATCAGACTGTTAGAAAACACTGTTCCAATTCAATTAAAAAAACCAAGTAAGACGCTTTCAGGACACAATCGGTGTTTGGGCAAATGCGCTCCCAGTCTATACATTCCAGAATGAGTGAAGCAGTGAAGATTCAAGATTTTTATTTGCCATATGCAACAAGTACAATGGAATGCCTACTCCCCATTCCCTCCAGCAGTATGAATGTCCTACCATTGAACACTATATATATATATATATACTATACAACACTATACTGGACACAATAGAAAGAACACTAAAGCCAGTAGTGCAGCAGCATCATGAATACAGTGCAGTACAGTTACTTTAAAGAGTCCAGAAAGTCCAGCAAGAGTATGTCTGATAGTGTATGATCGTGTAACGTAATATAGGTGACATGTTATGATAGGGGCAGCACTCCGAGCAGTTCAGTAGGTCACTGCCTGTGGATAAAAGCTACCCTTGAACCTGGTAGTCCTCATGCGGATGCTTCGTAACCGGCGACCGGACGGTAGGGGAAGAAAAGTACAGGAGTAAGCGTGTTGACGCCCCAAAGCGGCCGTTCTTCATCTCATTCCGCTTCACACGGACGTTTGATGAAATAAAAGTCTAACCGGAGATAATGTGCAGACGTGGGCTCGAAACTCTGCATGACAAGCCAAAAAAAGTCATTTATGGTACCTCCGGGGGCTTGGAGCAGCAGCTGCCGCCTACACCTGGCAGAGAAGCGCTCACCAAAGTGCTTGTTATGTTTCTGTCAGGGCAAAGAGTGAATGTTGTGTCATTGCTAAGAGACGTGTCAGACCAAAGAACAGTGTGGTGCAGACCAGTGAGTTCAAGAAAGAGTAGAGTTGGCCTAGTTTCTTATCAGCCCCATGTAACAGATATAAAACTTTAGTTACAATCAGTGGTATGCAAACAAGCACAGAACAGTTAAAGTACAAATGCTCCTCACGAGAACCAAATTTAAGTGTTTTGAAGTATCTGCATTTAGTACTGTAGTACTAAGTACTGTATTTTTCAGCTGGAACGTAAGGCTTTTCATAAAACGGGTCTGTGGTAGAAAGGCACAAACAAAAATAAGAAATTGGTGCTACATGACAACAGCCCTAGAGAACTGGTGCTACAGGCCCAGAGAACAGTTGGAACAGCCCAGAGAACTGGTGCTACAGGCCCAGAGAACAACAGTTGGAACAACATCCCTAGAGAACTGGTGCTACATGACAAGAGAACAACAGTTGGAACAACAGCCCTAGAGAACTGGTGCTACAGGCCCAGAGAACAGTTGGAACACTAGCCCTAGAGAACTGGTGCTACAGGCCCAGAGAACAGTTGGAACAACAACCCTGGAGAACTGGTGCTACAGGCCCAGAGAACAGTTGGAACAATATCCCTAGATAACTGGTGCTACAGGCCCAGAGAACAACAGTTGGAACACTAACCCTGGATAACTGGTGCTACAGGCCCAGAGAACAACAGTTGGAACACTAGCCCTAGTGAACTGGTGCTACAGGCCCAGAGAACAACAGTTGGAACACTAACCCTAGATAACTGGTGCTACATGAACAGAACTACAGTTGCAACAACAGCCCTAGAGAACTGGGGCTACATGTGTTACGCCCCAACGAGACCGACGAGCCAAATGTGCCAAAGAACCCAAAAGTAGAGAGACACGGACACTCAAAACAACGGAAAAAATGTCTTTACTAAAAATATATATCCAAACATCAAAAACACAAACTAGGCCGGGTTGGACTGGATGCTTGGCGAGGTCGGAGCTGGAACACGCAGTCTCTCGTGACAGGGGTTCTCAGTAACCAAGCGCCCCACGTGGGTCCTCGGCAGCCTAAAGAAGGGTAGATCCCAGGTGTTCATTAGCCTCAGTAGGCCTGATTACGATGGGCAACACCTGGGATCCATTAGAGCGTGGGGGGGGGGGGGCACAACAACATGACCAGAAAACCACAGTTGGATACAACAGCCCTAGAGAACTGGTGCTAGATGATCAGAGAACAACAGTTGGAACAACAGCCACACATTTTTGTGTGGCTGTTGGCTGAATTTGATCATTGTACATTTCCATATATTACCCGCATTGAAATGGTACAAAGCTAGTTGACAATTGGCAAGGTATTACTTTAATTAACAACATAATCTTGTGAATCTCGTTTTACCTTCCGTTTCAACACAACTTGTGAGAAGAATGTTCCTATAGTATAGATAAACCAAACAGGCCTAAAGGCCTTTCAGCCAAACCAAAGTTTCCAAAACCACAGACGGTTTTGGGTGAGTCTGACTGTTCGGTAAAGGGAAGGAGGCTCAGTGCTGCTTTTGGACCGGAGCGCCACACAGAACACAGTTGAGGTATTTTCTCGACATAATTTCAATTTCCCTTCCAATATCCTGCTTCCAAATTCTGTACTTCCACACACGCACACACACACACACACACAATGTTATGTGGGTAACACGAGTCTAGAAGTATTAACCAGCTTTGAAACAAATGCCTCTCCTTCTCACTCATTCCAATTTCAAGGCCCGTTGAGAAAAAGACCAATATTTCTATGCTGACTATGAGCTTCGGTGGCCCAATAAAATACCTAACAATCGGCCATGAATCTGTCTGACTTGCATCGAGTAATTGGTATTAAAATGGTGCGTTCTTCATGGCTCTGAATCTAAATGAGCTAAACGGCGTGTTACAGCGTCCCGGGGTGAGCAAACAGGCAGCGGTCTGATCTGGGGGCCAAACCCCAGAACCCCCCCCCCATCGTGGTAACGTCATGCTCCTCTGGACGCACGCGACAGTTGGAGCTGGGTTTCCATCTAACAGTCGAAGCAAATTTCAAGCAAACTTTGCAGAAGTTTGCAGAAAAACCCAAAAAAGGAAATGCTAATTAGTTGTGTTTCTATCAACTAGTCGAGCGAACAAACTACATCAGCGATGGTGGATGTCGGGCGGTGACATAAGCCGTGTTTTGGGGTCGTAGGTCAACGCTTGAGAAGAAGCCCACACCCTAAGTCACGTGAGGTCAAAGATCGCTACGTCAGAATTGATTCGGCAAAGATGTTTCCATCTCCGCTTCTGGGAATGAACTCGATTAGAATCAGTCAAAAACACCTCAAGCCAGCGTATCAACTTTTAATGCGAATCAGAGAAAGTTGAAGAATTTGGCCGTTTCCATCATTTTCTTACGCCCATTATTCTATATTTCTATGTCTTCGTTGGTAGATTTCCACCAGGTCAGAACCCTTGAGTTTAAAAATCTATTTTTTCAAGAGAGACATGGCCAAAAAAACCCCGCAGCAGTACGTGACGTCATAACATAAACAGTAGATAAAACACAACATTTACAAACAAGAATCAAGATTCAAGAACTTTATTTTTCACATACACATGCAGGATGAGCAAGCCAAAATGCAAGTGAAAGTGGCAGTGCCTTACAGAAATTGTGCAAAATAACTATAGAAAATAAATTCAATAAACATAAGCTTATACAAATATATAAAATATATTAAAAAGTCAATGCAACAGTTTTTACAATTTAGTTGGATAAATATAAGTATACGGTCCGTAAAAACTACAAAAAAGGGAAACAGCAAAATAATAGTACAGGTACAATTTAAAACATCTGCAATTTCCAATAGTTTGTGCTTCCCTGTGTTCAAACAAAGAGTGATTCGATGCAAACTATTTTGCACCGAATATTTTGCACAAGAAAACGGCCATGCTAAAGGCCTTCTTGCCTGACTTGGTGAAAGATTTCAGGGTGAGATACCCCCCCCCCTATTGGACTGCCGACCGGACCCCCAGATAGTCTTCTAGGCGTGGTTGAAGAAGGCCAACCATGCAGGCTATAAAACGTATAAAAAGCATGTGAAGGTCAGTGGAACATTACATTTTGTGCAGTCGAGCGGGGGCCAAGGCAACTTTTACGGGGTTGGACCGGGCCATTTCTTCAGCACTAAGTATGAAATGATGTCAGAGACTCACAGTTCACTGGGCTTTGCGGGCCTACACGTAAAGAGACTATTTAGCCATTTCGAGGAATGACATAGATTAACAGAAGGCCCAAGGGTTTTAAGGTTTATGCAAAACCTGTTATACAGCATTCCATATTTCAGCGTATTAAACATCTTGTATAATATATTAGAATCCTTTCATCATTCTATTGGAAATACAAGGTGCCTGTGATGGAATGTCTCCCGTGGCAGCGATATCGCTTAGAGTCGGTCGGTTTCCAACCGGACTGTGGGCTCTGAACTATCTGGTCTGGGGTTAAGATCACACAAGTGATTGAGAAGCTTATGGCTGCAGAGAGAGCAGCAGCGGGGGCTTTTCCTCCCACACTTCACGGCGTGTCTGCCAGCTGTCATCCCTCCAGCTGACCGCCCTCCAAACCTTCTGGCGCCTCGCGCTGCAAGAGCAACTCAAACAGCCTGGACCCCGAGGTATAGACCCGACCCACAGTTCCTCACGGTGGGCTGTGGGCCGGGGAGAAAACCTGCGAGATATACTTGACGTATTAAGGCGCTAAACGACTCCAGTGGTACAAACATTTTTTATTGTTTACCCAAAAGCTATTTCTTCAAAAGACGAATATAATTTTTACTTGTTGACTTCAAACTTATTCTCCATCTATGCTAAATATGATGAAAATAGTGGGGGTAGTTTATGGTCTTGGCTTGATTTATACTGCTGTGAACATGGAACATGAGGGGAGGAAAGTCAGCAAGAGTCACGAGAGAATCTCTTTCATGGTCAGAGGTCCCTTGTATTTCAATGATTTTATCCTAAGTAAAGCAAACTTTGCCGAGTTGTTGGTCTTTATTTATACATGACAAATTCACGCTTTGTTTTTTTGGTATGTCCGCAACAATTTGCAGCCATACAGGAACATGACAATTTTTCCGGTTTACAATATTGACCTTCCTGTAATACACTTTAGGCAGCCAGTGCTGATGTGAATGCATTATGGCTCACTGCCGATATTAATTGGCTGTTTATTTATTACACAATTCACTGCTCTCGATTCTGGCCGCAAAGTGCGGTCCAACATATTGTAGAAATGAGTCTGTATTAAAAAAGGTGATGAGGCAACGCATGCAGTAGGCTAATGGCCAACTGCTGGCCAACTGCTCCCCACCAAGACCCGTGAAGAAAGATTCATCCTCGGTGAGCCCCCGCTTTGCCACATTCCATTGCCATTTACCTTGGACACGAGTCATGTCCCAGTCGAATACAAAAATGTCAACGGACCTCGGTGGGTTTTTTCCACCCTTGAATATCCAGCTGTGTTCCACCTTTTGGCCAAACTAAACAACTGAGCAGCACCGGGTTCAGGTGAAGCCCCCCCGGGGAGAGCCCCTCGATAGAACCTCGTCCAGCACCTCCTTCTCCTCCACCGCGAAGTGAAGACAGCAACCATCACTGGTTGTTACAGATCCACCAACACCAAATGAATCAACCGCACTTTTATATCAGCTGCAGACGTCGGAGCCAAAAGGGACAATTCATTACCTGCTAGTTATAACCTAATCCTGTCCAAAAAAACATTACAGCTGTCAACTTGAGCACAAGGCAGGAGCTTTAACAAGGGAGTACTGCCATGTTTAAAGCTCCCTCCCTTTGCGCTTGTGAACAAAGTGGATAAGGGTTGAGGTTGGAGTCTGGCGGTGATGTGAAACTGAAGGCTGTGATACACACCGTCTCACAAAGCGATGGTGGTAAATGTGTGTGTGGCTGTTGACTTGTGGCCTTATTATGGACAGCTTGTATATATTGTATATACAGTGGAGTATAGTAGAGGAGTGTAGGGGTCTGGTGCCTTGCTCTATGGCAGGGGTTTCCAAAGTGGGGGACCCCAAGGGGGGGGGGGGGGGGGGTCGCAAGATGATTTCAGAATCCTCTTGATGTGACCCATGGTGTTTTCTTTTTATAATTAGTATTATTATTATTATTATTATTATTATTGTTAATAACGTGTGCATAGATATTTTTATTATGTAAGTCCATTTAATAATTAAAAGGGTGACAAATAAAGGAATTATTCCCCCCCCCGTTGGACGGTGATAGTGGGGGGGTCACCAGTCTCTAGCAAAAGTTTGGGAACCCCTGCTCTAGGGCACCTTGGCACTGCCCAGGTGTTTCCGGGACTTGAAGCAAGAACCGAAGACCTTTCGGTTTCCTAAGCCAAGTCCCAACAGACTAAGCTATCCTGGTCGGGTTGCGGAAGTAGCAGCTCCAGCAGGGGACTCCAAACTTCCCTCTCCCTGGCAACGACTGGGGGATCCAGAGGCGTACCCAGGCCAGTGTGGAGATGTAATCACCCCATCTGTACCTTGGTCTACTTCGTGGTCTCCTCCCATCGGGAAATGCCTGGAAAACCTCACTGGGGAGGCGACCTTTCAATGCAAAGGAGCAGCGGCTCTACTCAGTCTCTCAGGAGTGACCGAGCTTCTCACCCTATCCCTAAGGGAGATGCCGGCCACCCTCCTGAGGAAACTCATTTAGGCTGCTTGTATTCACAATCTCATCCTTTCCGTCAGTACCCATAGTTCATGACCATAGGTGAGGGTAGGAACGAAGACTCACTGGTAGATAGTAAGCTTTGCTTTCTGGCTCAGCTCTCTTTTGGTCACAACGGTGCGGTAAAGGGCACCCAATACCGCTCCCGCTGCACCTATTCTCCGGTCAATCTCACGCTCCATCGTCCCCTCTCTCAGTAACAAGACCCCGAGATACTTGAACTTCTTCACTTGGGGTAAGGACTCACCCCACCGGATTCCTGTGCAGAACCATGGCCTCAGATTGAGAGGTGCTGATCCTCATGCCAGCCGCTTCGCACTTCTGACACTGCAAACCGATCCAGTGGGTGCTGATCTTCACCAGGAGGGTCTCTAGCTACACTCCATCCTCACCAGGAGGGCCCCTCTAGCTATGCTCCATCTTCACCAGGAGGGCCCCTCTAGCTACACACCATCTTCACCAGGAGGGCCCCCTCTAGCTACACTCCATCTTAACCAGGAGGGCCCCTCTAGCTACACACCATCTTCACCAGGAGGCCCCCTCTAGCTATGCTCCATCTTCACCAGGAGGGCCCCTCTAGCTATGCTCCATCTTCACCAGGAGGGCCCCTCTAGCTATGCTCCATCTTCACCAGGAGGGCCCCCTCTAGCTATGCTCCATCTTCACCAGGAGGGCCCCTCTAGCTATGCTCCATCTTCACCAGGAGGGCCCCTCTAGCTACACTCCATCTTCACCAGGAGGGCCCCTCTAGCTATGCTCCATCTTCACCAGGAGGGCCCCCTCTAGCTACACTCCATCTTCACCAGGAGGGCCCCTCTAGCTACACTCCATCTTCACCAGGAGGGCCCCTCTAGCTACACACCATCTTCACCAGGAGGGCCCCCTCTAGCTACACTCCATCTTAACCAGGAGGGCCCCTCTAGCTACACTCCATCTTAACCAGGAGGGCCCCCTCTAGCTACACTCCATCTTCACCAGGAGGGCCCCCTCTAGCTACACTCCATCTTAACCAGGAGGGCCCCCTCTAGCTACACTCCATCTTCACCAGGAGGGCCCCTCTAGCTATGCTCCATCTTAACCAGGAGGGCCCCTCTAGCTACACTCCATCTTCACCAGGAGGGCCCCTCTAGCTATGCTCCATCTTCACCAGGAGGGCCCCCTCTAGCTACACTCCATCTTAACCAGGAGGGGCCCCTCTAGCTACACTCCATCTTCACCAGGAGGGCCCCTCTAGCTATACTCCATCTTCACCAGGAGGGCCCCTCTAGCTATGCTCCATCTTCACCATGAGGGCCCCCTCTAGCTACACTCCATCTTAACCAGGAGGGCCCCCTCTAGCTATGTTCCATCCTCACCAGGAGGGCCCCTCTAGCTATACTCCATCTTCACCAGGAGGGCCCCTCTACCAGCGCTCCATCTTCACCAGGAGGGCCCCTCTGGCTACGCTCCATCTTTACCAGGATAACGTTTCTCCACAATCATTCTTAAAAAAAGCCAACATTTGTGTGGGCTCAGCCACAAGGGGTCGAGTGCAGAATTGGGAGAGAAGCGGTTGTTTTTGTCATCACATTCGGAGACCCTTCCGCTGAATGATAGGTAGCGAAGAGCCCAAACCCATGTTCCCCCCCCCTCCTCCAGGGACTCGGAACGGAAATAAGAACAAACAAGGTCGTGTACGGGGCTTTATTTACTTAATTTATTAAGATGCTACATAGTCCAACAAGGTTGGGTTGATTTTCTATATTTTGTTTTTATACACCAGAGACAACTTGACTAGGAATATTCTTCTTCTCAGATAGACGTATTTATTTATTTACTTACTTACATACAAAACAGTTGCCCGACTGTTCACTTATGGTGATCACCGTGATGGTGTGAGAGTCCAGGATAGGCCAGTGTAGTGTTATACATTTTTTTACAACCAAATACGCACCCAAATCAGCTAGTAACTGCCCTTAATTGTTTACTTGGTTTGAAAGCTGCTTGGAGTACCGAATGCTTTACAGTATCGACGGAAATCAAGAAAATGCTGGATGGATAAGTTGGGTAATCAGAGATGTGACATTCAAATCATGTCCATGAATGTGTAAAGCTTTCCTTGGCAATGAATTAGCCTTAACGTGGCAAAAACCTTACCATCTGGTTAAGGTACACCCCAGAAACCCTCTGTAATAACTATAAGGACAGCTACTATTTGACTGGCATCGGTCCGTTCACATCCAAAGAAATGCAGGTAATGTACTGTTTGTTCATGGCCTCCACATCCAAGCAGGAAGACATCCTTAAAGCCATCAGAAAATAAATAAATAACCAAAACCCTTCACAGATACAGGAGAAAAACAATCGACTGCCTATTTTTACATCTTCCTCTCCCACCGGATTCATCCTCCTCCCCGCCCCCCCCCACGTGTACGGATCATCCTCCTCCCCGCCACCCCCCCCACGTGTACGGATCATCCTCCTCCCCGCCACCCCCCCCACGTGTACGGATCATCCTCCTCCCCGCCACCCCCCCCACGTGCACGGATCATCCTCCTCCCCGCCACCCCCCCCACGTGCACGGATCATCCTCCTCCCCGCCACCCCCCCCACGTGCACGGATCATCCTCCTCCCCGCCACCCCCCCCCACCCCCCCACGTGCACGGATCATCCACCTCCCCGCCACCCCCCCCACGTGCACGGATCATCCTCCTCCCCGCCACCCCCCCCCCCACGTGCACGGATCCAGATCACTTCAGTTTTTGTAGTTGGTATTTTGACGCTTTCAAGCAGAACAACATCCTCTCATCCGTCTCACTTACATAATGCAACATGGAACTCTCCTTCACACACTTACTGGGATCTCCTCCACCACATGCTTCTCAAAAGCCTTTCCTCATGTTATACAGGGATGCAAATTAAAACAAATATATGATATATATATATATTATATTATATAAATTATATAATATATTATATTCAGAACATATATATTATATATATATATATATTCTTTGACAAAAAAAAGTTGTATTCTTTGACAAAAGTAACCCATTGACCTTTGAAAGCTTAATGCCCCCCCCCCCCCCAATAAAATCACACTTCAAATAAGAGTCCTTCAACCTCGATACACGTTAAACCAAACAGACTTCGACTGCGGTGGATGCATGATCGGCGATCATGAATGAAGTGACGCCAGCGTGGGGAAGCAGAAGCTCTCATACATAAGGGGGAAAAACTAAACTAAACTAAACTGGACAGGTAAAGCAGAGTTCGGCAGATAAAACCTCGGATACGGTCTGCGATACCGTGGCTCACACGCAATCACTCACGCCCTAGCCACCAATGGCCACAAGGATGAAGACTTATGTCAACATAATCCGTAAATAAATTAGTTGAATTCATAATCCATATTTGGTTAGCTGCAGTGTTCTTAGATGCCTTGATCCTAACAAGAGGAATAATGATAAATGAACAAAATATATATAAAGTAAAGAAAATCAAAGGAAGACTGAGATGTGCAAACCAACAGTGAATGACATTGTTATCACAATGATAAAAAGCAAGTCAGTTTGATTCTAAAATCGCATGCAATCAAGAATCTCTCCTGCCAACAGAGGACCTGGTGATCAGTGATTGAGGGGAACAGAAGTCCAGGTTCCATCAAATAATAAATAGGCCAGAAAAAAACCCCAAAACATAAATCATTTATATTATGATATATATATCTATATATATATATAGATATCTATATCTATATAGATATAGATATCTATCTATAGATAGATATCTATATATATTTTGTGATATAGCAAGGGTGATATAGCAAGGTTGTTCTCCAATCAAAAGACGAGCCGGTCTATCCAAAGCCTCTGATTGGAGGAGTCCGTTTGATTGACAGCAGCCCTGTGTATACGCCCTACCGTGGTCGCTCTGGAATTAGAATGTGTGAATTCCTTCCTTTAGGAGACTTGAGCAGGCAGGGACACTGGAAATACTGTACAGTTGTAAGTGGGTGGGGGTGGGCTGGACTATGTGTATGGGGCTCTGAGGCCTCCCGTTGCTTAGCAAAGGAAACAGTGGTACGCTTTGATAACATTCACTCAATGCAAATAAACCCCCCCACCCCCCTCCTGTCTCCTCCATCTCTGCCACCATAACCCCTACCAGTGTTACATCTGCCTTGGTTGTGACTCACCGGCGTTAAAATTACAATTTCATTACCAAAACCACCCCCACCTCCCCCCTACACACACACATACTACTTCCCTCAGAGCCCCAACACACACACACACACACACACACACACACACACACACACACACACACACACACACACACACACACACACACACACACACACACACACACACACACACACACACACACACACACACACACACACACACACACACACACACACACACACACACACACACACACACACACACACACACACACACACACCTGAACGGATCACCAGTATGTCTGAATGTGGAAGGGAGCCCAACATGATTATGTAGCGATACTATAAAGCGAGTCAAGACCTTTTGACGGTTGGGTTTGTTTGCTCATTACGTTATGACTCATATTTCTCGTGTCGTGTGTCATGGATGTGTGTGTATGTGTGTGTTTTTATACATTAATGAGAATGAAAAGGTGGGACACCTCCCCCCCTTCTGCCCCTTCCCATCCACTGATACGCCTTTCTGATCCCAAAGGATCCCTACTCCCATGGGAGGTTTTCCTTCGCCACCCTTTTCCCAATCAGCGTCTCCCCCCCTCCTCCAGAATGCATGCTGCTGACCGGGGGGGCCCAGGGGGGTGGGGTGGCCCCCCCGATGCGGCGCTCGCTCTACAAGACCAGTTTGCCCACGATGACCCCCACCACGAAGAAGAGCACGATGAGGGCCACGGAGCGGACGCTCAGCCCCTCCTCCTTCACCGCCATGGAGGACGAGGAGTGTGGGGACGACATCATGTTGCTCTTCCTCATCCGCAGGCCGTCGTCCTCCTAGAAAAGAACGAGAGAGAACACACAATGAAGGCTATGGAGGGAGGGAGGGAGGAGGGAGGGAGGGAGGGAGGGAGGGAGGGAGGGAGGGAGGGAGGGAGGGAGGGTGTTCCGAGAGTGTCAACCCTGGTTGAAGAGATAAGGCCGCAGACACATTTGGAGGATCCAGCAGGAAACAGGATCCGTTCCTCCAACACGCTCGCTCCCTGAAGACGGCGCCAGGCGCCAGGTTTTCACACACTTCCCTTCCCAGCAGCGGGTGAGGGCTGGGGTGGTTGGATGTGTGGCCGGTGAGGGAGGGAGTGTTCTCTGTGTTAGTCTGCCCAGATCCGAGTTGGCCAATAGTCGTTCTGCCTCTGGCAATACTTAAAGGGGAGGAGGAGGGGGGGGAGGAGGAGAGGGTAAGGAGTCCAGGGGGTGGTGGGAGTGGTGTGTGTGTGTGTGTGTGTGTGTGGATGGGGGGTGTCTTCTAGTTGGCCGTCTGTGGTGTGCATGTGCAGGGTGTGTGTCTGTGTGTGTATATACGTGTGTGATTATTTGCCAACTAACTCCAAAAGCCCTGTACTAAACCTTGAGCCCTGTTCTGTACTGAACCCCTGAGCCCTGAACTGAACCCTGTTATGTACTGAACCCTGAGCCCTGAACTGAACCCCTGAGCCCTGAACTGAACTCTGAGCCCTGTTATGTACTGAACCCTGAGCCCTGTACTGAACCCTGTTATGTACTGAACCCCTGAGCCCTGAACTGAACCCCTGAGCCCTGAACCAAACTCTGAGCCCTGTTATGTACTGAACCCCTGAACCGAACTCTGAGCCCTGTTATGTACTGAACCCTGAGCCCTGAACTGAACCCCTGAACCGAACTCTGAGCCCTGTTATGTACTGAACCCTGTTATGTACTGAACCCCTGAGCCCTGAACTGAACCCCTGAGCCCAGAACCAAACTGTGAGCCCTGTTATGTACTGAACCCTGAGCCCTGTACTGAACCCCTGAGCCCTGTTATATACTGAACCCTGAGCCCTGTACTGAACCCTGAGCCCTCTACTAAACCCTGTTTTGGCGATTGTGATTGATGTGATTGACTCATAGATTGGCCAAAACATGGCCTTATGGCCGAGGGATCTGCAGCTGATTATAGCTAGGCTGTTTTTACTCACAGTCTTACAGCAAAGGGGCATGAGAGGGGTAAGATTATAAGATTATTAACATTATTTAGTGCAGCTGAACTTGTGTTTATCAACAGCCCCATGTAGATTACATCTTAATAAATAAAATAATAAATATATATACGATATAAAGACACTCATTCGCGCCTTTGCAGCAGACACAATAGATTGGATTCTGTTATCGGCCCACATTAAACAGTTATTTTTGTAGGTATTAACACCTTAGTGCAAATAATATATTTGTAAGGTAAAATGTATAACTAAGGCCTGTTATCAGACTGCACATGCTAACTGAGCTTGTGGTCAGCAGAACACACCCTGATCTGTTTGTTCTCCTCCCGTAGCCGCTGAGCCTCCATCTGCAGCCTCTTGCAGTCCTCCATGATCTTCTTCACCTCCCCGTCGTCCAGGGTGGAGGTCATGGACTTCATGGACAGCGTTGAGGACTCCGACTTCAGCAGGCCAGATGACATCACCTTGTTGGACTCCGTGTCATGCTGGGAGGAAGAGAGAGGGAGAGAGGGATAGAGCAGAGATGTTAAAAACAGACACCATGTCACAGGTTAATGCTTTCATGCTGATCCCTGATTGACTGCATGAATTTAACGTGAAGGGAATCATGTATTCACAGTACAAACACAGTGCAGTACAGTGGAGCATACAGGTCAACCAATGAGAAAGGGCTCAAATGTGTGAACGCCTCCTGATTGTGCCAACTGAGGGCCCAAGTGAGTAGAACACGTGCGCACATCCTTTAATGAATCAAAGGAGCACTGTGTACCATAACATTACGTTGGACCTACAGCCCATCACCAGGCATGCACTGTTTACATTCCCAAATGGCCGACAGACGGCAATTGGGAATGTAAACAGTAAGTAATGGAGATGATGATGCAATCATCCCCATTACTCATCATTGTGCATACGGAACACGGCCTCTACCAGCGCTGGAGGACGGTGTGACATCGTCCACCGTGTGTACACAGCGCCCCTTTTATGAAAAGAAAAAAAGACTTGGACCACAGGACACCCTGCACACAGCGGGGGGGGGCTAGAGGAGAGCCCAATGGACAACACACGGTGTGGGAAATAAACCGAAGCACAATCCCCAGGAAACGCTCTCCACGGAGAGATGAAGTAGACGGAGCCAGAGTAATGAATTTAACCACTTACTGTGTAATCTAATAACTTCAACGTAAAAGGGGGAAATGTTACCGTTATCCTTTAGACAAGGTATTGAATGTATAACTATGGTGGTGGACATCGTATTTCCATTTAAATTGTTATTATTTTGCTTTTATGTCTCACTGGTGATATTGGAAGGAAGAGAGAAGAGAGAATAGAAAGAAAGAGAAAGACAGGTAAACCATGTGAGTAGCAGACCGGTAAAAGCAAGTCCTGAGAGAGAGACAGAGAAAAAGGCAGAGAGACAGAGAGACAGAGCGAGAGCGAGAGAGCGAGAGAGCGAGAGAGCGAGAGAGACAGAGAGACAGAGAGACAGACAGAGAGAGAGAGAGACAGAGACAGAGAGAGAGGTAGGTCCCATGCTTACCGTCTTGTCGTTCTCCGCTGGAAGCTCAAACACACACCTCAACTTGGAGTCCATCAGCTCGTCGGGCTTGGCCTCCTTCCACTGCGGGACACAGCCGATGGAGATTGGTTATGACAATGGGCACGATAACAGGTCAACTCCACGCCGCTCAATAAAAACACCTGAACTGAAACATGTGTAAAGCGTGGTTGTGTTTGTTTCACATTGTAATAACCTCACACACTATGGATGACATAATTCCCCACGGTCATTATTAGAAGCATTTCTACCAGGATGTCCAACACTGAATAATGTGTTGATGAATGATCACATTTGAAATTAAAGTGGACTGCTTATGAACCAGGGGTTTCTGTGCCGTTTCTTGAGAAAACAAAGTGAAGAAACTACAGCACGCGGCTAAGTAGGCCAAGGAAAGACCAGATTCCTTGTTGAATGAGGGGAAACATTCCTCTCTTGGTGTGAAAACGTTTCATGTCAACGGACCAGGAACATATTAAAAAAAAATAGTCTTTTCATTTCAACAAGAGCCAATTAGCGCAGCGGTTGGACATTTTGTCTGTTATGTTATCTAGGTCTGCATCACTTGTGAATGCAGATTTATCACTGGGCGGATCAGTACAACCCATTGTACTGCCATTACCTCCTCCTCCTCCTCCTCCTCCTCCTCCTCCCCCATATGTCCCAGTTGTGTTGCGCAACACTACTCTCTGCTTCTGCAATGTGTCTCAATGTTGTCCAACTCCCTTGTCGATCCGATTCTATGGCATGTCCCCAAGACACCTGTCAGCCGGATAATTGAATTGCATTCACTGTAAATGATCTATTAGGCTGCCAGAGAAGGACCACACACCCACCCACACACACCCACACACACCCACCCACCCACACACACCCACCCACACACACACCCAACGGCACTTTTTATTGCGCCGTGTGTGAAAAACTCATTTACACACATATGTGCACGTACAAGTGACTTAATGTTCACTTCACTCTTGTCTTTGTTGTTTTTTTGGCAAGATGTGGTAAACCACATCTGGACCATTCTGGCAAACGGAACACATGCCTGGAAGCCTTGCAGCCTCTCTCTGAGCTTCACTTGGAGGAGCCCTGTGGTGACATGATCAGTGAGCACCCTGGAAAAGGGACAGCCGTTTGTGCAAGAGGAGAAGAGACAGGGAGGAGTCAACTTACCACTCCCTCCATATCGGTCATGTCTGGCGGTGCCAGCATGGACTGGACCATGAACTTATGTTTGCTCTTCTCATTCGGATCATACTCGAAAGGTTGCAGCATAACTGGAGGGAAAAAAAATACAATTAAAAGTTACTTTTCGGAGCACTTCAAATTTGTTTCTTGATTCCATTGTTCCACTGTTTGTCATATCCTCTTTCCATTTCCTCAGACATATTTGGACAACAATCAGGGAGACTATGGAAGGTTGGAGAGAAGGAAAAGGCTGTAAAACCTGCACAATGCAAACTCTTGGGGAATGCAGGCGAGGCCCTGGGAGCTCTGGTATAGCAACAATCCTCTCTCTGCTCCGCCGGTCCACATCAGTACTTCCCCCACTAAACAGGAATTAGCGAGTATCAAATGCCTGCAGATTTGTCAAACTGAAAACTAGGCTTAACGATCCTAAAGGATGGACTTTTGCTTAAGCGTCCCGTCCCCCCCACCCCGGTTTGTTAGGAAATACGGAGATCACTTACTCCCATAAGCATGTTACCATGACGGCAAAAACAGTGATGGATCTCCATCACTGTTGGGGGGGGGGGGGGGGGGGGGGGGTTCTGCCAGGGTCCAAGCCTGTTGCTTCTCGCCTCAACGTTCCATATTGCTCTAACATAAAGCAGGTGCTGGGTGGGGAATGCTACTAACCCATCACCACGTCAGCTCAGTCAGTCACTTGTGTGTTATTTGATGTCAATCCAGAGGCCAAAGAGGCCTTTCATGGCCGTAATGATGATTTACCATGATCACTTTCTCATGTCTCGGCTACGGGAGGCACGAGAGGGAACACAAATGTCTCTTGACGGGTGTTTTTTTTTTTTTGCCTTCTGCCCTATATATTAGCGTTGTTAAAGAGGAGTGAGGTATCCAATAGGCACATTTAGACATCCACGCCGGGCCCAATGTGCAACGCATGCGTGAGGCTTTCTTCGCTTTCATTGGAAACAAATGACCTCTTCATTTCAAAGCCAGCATTGGAGTTCTCAGATGTGGCCACCAGGACGATCCCTAATAAATAAATAAATAAATAAATATATATATATATATATATATATATATATATATATATATATATATATATATATAGTACGTGCCAATTCTCCATGGAGTAAGAAAAAGCCTCTGCCTCGCAGTGCCCCATTACAGCAATCAAAGCAGTTCAATATCCCAAACCAGAAACAGACGGCAAGAACAGATTGAGAATGTCCTGTTTCAGTCAGACCCAATTTGCACAGCCATCCACCTCGGGTCCGAAGGGACGCCGCCGGGGAGGGGAGGGAGGAAAAAGACCAATAACATTAAAGAGTCGGAATTTAGTCAAATGGAAAAACCACCAACAAAAATAAAAAATGGGGAAAATGAATTGTTCTTTGATGTAAAGACTTTAAACAGGCCTTGGCAAAAGGGGTCCTTATGCTAATGATGGTATTCCATATTCCGACTTCAGAGTGTAATCATTCATAACTGTCATAGAAGCTAATTGTAGTCAGCATGCACAGGCAAGACATGTTTTTCAAGATGTTTTTCCTGTCTGTTTGTTGTTGATGAATGGCGCGGTTAGAGGTGAAAGGGACGGAAGGTAATCTGGACGTCTCCTTTGAGCCACTAATGAATGGTGTGTGTGGGGGAACAGACGGCACAGCCTCAACTAGACACTGACAGAATTCCTGTGACGCCTTTATCTGAGGTTGAGCTCCATCCACCGTTTGCCACAACAAAGTAAGACAATCATTGACAGGGGGCTTTCGTCAACAACCTCAAAGACCTCTTCCTACTTTAGTTAACTTGTTTGATAAAAAAAACTAAAAACTAACTAACAAGCGAGAAGAACCTTTGACCCATGCCCCTGCAAGACATCCTGGTTCATCACTATTCATGCAGGAAAAAGCTGGTCCAAAACAAATAAATCTGTATACTGAGACATTGAGAGTGTAAACCAAACTTAAATCAACATACGAGTTTTGAGATATAGGTATATTCATTATTTAGGCAACCAAGCCCTGGAGTTCCGATGTCAGACTTCTGATCGTGACCTCATGGGTCCGTCACATTCAATAAAATTCATTAGGGCGAAAAACTTAACACATCTCTTCCACTGTGGGAAATAAACACCCACAAACCTCGACACTGGTCTGGTTCTGACCGGTGCTGGTAGGTTTTGTCAGCGCCGCCCGCCAGTGATTCTGGTGGGTTACCATCCATCATTATTACAGTCCCACTCCATGGTGAAACCAGCTGTTCTGGCAGGGTAGCAAAAAATAAACACTAGCCAAGCATCCCGTGATGCCACAATTCTGACATCACGTCACGTCATAATAATGTAAATAACGCGTGGAATTGGTAATAAGCATTAGCCTAAATTTGTTGTAAATGACACGTTTCCTGTGCTGTCAAACTGCGGACACCGCTTTCGACTGAGCAGCATGGAAACTATGGCTGTCGCGTTGACATGTTAAGGAGTATAATTGCAATAAAGGTTGTTGGGCTTTGGGACTGCTGAGAGTGTAAAGAAGCTGCAGGGCCAAACATTCCATGTACAAGAATGTCCCAAGTTTCACCAAAGAAGGGATCACTATTTGTTGACATAAGGGCTCAAGGTACCACATATATTTTTTCCACTGGACACTGCAAAACAACAATTAAGCTTGGACCACCACCGACCGACGACCCATCCAGGAGGGAGAGCGAGGGATACGATTTGCTTATTAAGTTTCAACAGTGTTAAGCCTGAGGGACCAGGACGTACCCTCAACCTGAGCCAGCACATGACACATTAAAGATTTGTAGGTATCCAATGGCAGAGCGGCGCCCCCTTTTTTTCATTTAGACAGAAGGAAATTTCCACACCGCTATTTATACTGCTTTGCTGAGAGTAAGAAGTCGGAGACTGAGATTTCAGGGGGTGTGAAAGATCTGCTGCAGTAGTAGAGTCGACTGTGACCTAATATAAGCCCGGATTTGGGGTTTAAGTAACCCTGTCATGTCAGTTTGACTTCCCTGAAATCATCCCTAAAGACGGATTATACATGACAATTGATTGAGGGATTGATGACCATTTTGTACAGTCTTTTATTTGTGAATGAACACAGCGGGAAATGGAAGTAAGCTAAATAAAGTAAATACAAAGATTGTGCTTGACAACAATATAAATATGGAGGATTGAATCCTCTTTATTGGACACACACACACACACACACACACACACACACACACACACACACACACACACACACACACACACACACACACACACACACCACACACACACACACACACACACACACACACACACACACACACACACACACACACACACACACACACACACACACACACTTTTACATTACCTTTTCATCCTAGTATTGGGAGCAGTGGGCAGATATTTCTAAATACAGCGCAAGGGTCGCCGCAGTGTTAGGGGTCTGGTGCCTTGCACAAGGGCACCCCAGCTGAACCGGCGACCTTCCGGTTCCCAAGCAAAGTCCCAACAGACCGAGCTATTCTGCCGCTCAGTGCTTGCTCTCAATGTTTCAATTTGATACTTTGAAACGTTATTGCAAAAATACTGCAATTGGGTTGTAAATGCGTGGCAGCTGGGATGATACATCCCTGTTTCACCAAGAGCTGAAGGCATCATTTTGTGGAGCTACAGAGCAGCAGCTTACAGAGGAGGAGTTGGCATAGGACCGCACAGAACAAATGTGTGCCCACGGAACTTGTGGTGTTTGCAATTTGTATGTACATCCCCTGGAGCCTCAAACAAATAGCCTCTGTCATCCTATGGTAGCACTGTGACTTTGATTAAACAAGAGATAGTTTAATGACAGACAGATTGTATAGGAGGAGGTCATAGGAGGGGCTTCTGTCAAGGGACGGACGGTGCTGATTTGTCGCCCACTAGTGACTACCAGCACAAGTGGATAGTGACACCAGATATGCGGGGTTGTAAAAGGAGTCTGTCCATGCAAATAGCAGAAGTGGCGAAGCCAGGACACCCGACACGCTGTCCGTCTCCTTCCCGGAGTAAAGTGTCCGTTAGGCGGAGAGCAAGGGGGTTGAGGAGGACAAGGAAGTATTCCTGGACGTGTGTGCTTGATACAACCCGTGTGTGCTTGATACAACCCGTGTGTGCATACAGTGTTCTGAGCAATGTAAGACAAATAATTGTAACCTGTAGTGTACATATGTCACCCTTTTACAATACACCACCTCAAATCAAACTCTAAACAGAAGGAGATGAGGATAGGCTGCCCCCGGCTTCAGAGAACCCAGAGCCGTGTAAATTGCCATGGTCTTTATCTCTTTGGTTCATTACCTGAGACATTGATGGAAGTGCCCGCGTCGATGATGCCGCTGTTTGGCCGGACACAGTACCGGCGAGGGGCTGTCGTCTTCACCTTGAAACACACATTCCGGTCTGTAGGGTTGGAGAGCTTGAGAGTCGTGGTGACCACGTCTGAGAACGGACCTGAAGGTAAACAGGTGCAGTGAGTTTAAGGACAACACGGGGTGGTGGGGGGCAAAAAGGGCTACTTCAGGATATTCCTTAGATTGTATTTTTTACCAGCCTTTAAAATGGAATTTACCCAGAATATCATAAAAGATACACGCCTCTGTGCCATTTCTTGGATTATTGGGTTAAAGACCTAATTAGGTGTCCTCAATTAAAAAAGTTTATTTATTGGTTTGGCTTTCATAAATTCATCATATCATTTATATATCAATTTTACTTACTTAAACATCAATATAGCTCGACCGTTTTTAGTTAAAGACTGTCAGAAGGAAAAACAAAACCATATACAAAATACCCATCATGATTATATAAGTTAAGTAGATCTTGCAGTAAAAGCAACACAGAGCACATCTCTGAGGATGGTTATGAAAGACCCGTCAACTCTGCCAAAGTCCTCGGCTTTCCCCAGAGGAAAGGATTACAATAAGACATCAATTAATCCAAAAGGAAACCAAATTACATATTTACAAATTAACCTGATATCGTCCTAGCTGTCTCTAACAGGGAGAAAACATTGATTATTATGTGTCAATTGGTATAGGTTTACCAAGCCAACAATGAGACTTGTGTACTTGGTGTTATATCTGGCAAATGTAAGGATGAAAGCAAGGATTTATGCTATGAAGGCCTAATGGAAATGAAGGCTGGGGATGATTATCCTCTGCCATCAATAAACATGTGTTTTAAATATTTTATGCACATTTGTATGTAAGCCTATGACAACATTATACACTATATATATATTACATTATGTATGCCATGATATGCATCTACTTATCTTCTAATATAAATAGTAGATTAAAACATACATATGGTAAGTCTGGTTAACATACATACAATTAACCCAGGTATGAATCCTATGCATTTTTATTTATTGATGCATTTCTAAGGGGTTCCACCCATGTTCCATGTTGACTGCTGTACATCTGATGTTAAGCTTCTGCAAAGTAACTTGGAAGAGTTTAGTGTTTTACTTATTATTTGTGAATAGGCATGATATGACTTGTAGGACACAATGACATTGTGCAAAGTTTAGCCATTCTGGCTGAGCTCTGCTCATTTGGAGTTTGTGGACATATCTATAATAACAAATTGTACAATTCTTACAATGTACAAACATGAACTCTTAATTGGGCTAATGACATCAAGATGCTGTGGCAATCCTTGTTTTAAGTGACAGTTGTCCATGATTCACTGATAATCTACTGACAATATATTGATACTACTAATGTACTGACCTTATACTGATACAACCTGCTTCCCTACTGACCTTATACTGATACTACCTGCTGCCATTATACTGATACTACCTGCTGCCTTACTGACATTATACTGATACTACCTGCTTCACTACTGACATTATACTGATACTACCTGCTACCTTACTGACATTATATTGATACTACCTGCTTCCCTACTGACATTATACTGATACTACCTGCTACCTTACTGACATTATACTGATACTACCTGCTTCACTACTGACATTATACTGATACTACCTGCTGCCCTACTGACATTATACTGATACTACCTGCTTCCCTACTGACATTATACTGATACTACCTGCTTCACTACTGACATTATACTGATACTACCTGCTGCCTTACTGACATTATACTGATACTACCTGCTTCACTACTGACATTATACTGATACTACCTGCTTCACTACTGACATTATACTGATACTACCTGCTTCACTACTGACATTATACTGATACTACCTGCTGCCCTACTGACATTATACTGATACTACCTGCTTCACTACTGACATTATACTGATACTACCTGCTTCACTACTGACATTATACTGATACTACCTGCTTCACTACTGACATTATACTGATACTACCTGCTTCACTACTGACATTATACTGATACTACCTGCTGCCCTACTGACATTATACTGATACTACCTGCTACCTTACTGACATTATACTGATACTACCTGCTTCACTACTGACATTATACTGATACTACCTGCTTCACTACTGACATTATACTGATACTACCTGCTACCTTACTGACATTATACTGATACTACCTGCTGCCCTACTGACATTATACTGATACTACCTGCTTCACTACTGACATTATACTGATACTACCTGCTTCACTACTGACATTATACTGATACTACCTGCTTCACTACTGACATTATACTGATACTACCTGCTTCACTACTGACATTATACTGATACTACCTGCTGCCCTACTGACATTATACTGATACTACCTGCTTCACTACTGACATTATACTGATACTACCTGCTTCACTACTGACATTATACTGATACTACCTGCTTCACTACAGACATTATACTGATACTACCTGCTTCACTACTGACATTATACTGATACTACCTGCTTCACTACTGACATTATACTGATACTACCTGCTGCCCTACTGACATTATACTGATACTACCTGCTTCACTACTGACATTATACTGATACTACCTGCTTCACTACTGACATTATACTGATACTACCTGCTTCACTACTGACATTATACTGATACTACCTGCTTCACTACTGACATTATACTGATACTACCTGCTTCACTACTGACATTATACTGATACTACCTGCTTCACTACTGACATTATACTGATACTACCTGCTGCCCTACTGACATTATACTGATACTACCTGCTGCCCTACTGACATTATACTGATACTACCTGCTTCACTACTGACATTATACTGATACTACCTGCTGCCCTACTGACATTATACTGATACTACCTGCTTCACTACTGACATTATACTGATACTACCTGCTGCCCTACTGACATTATACTGATACTACCTGCTGCCCTACTGACATTATACTGATACTACCTGCTTCACTACTGACATTATACTGATACTACCTGCTTCACTACTGACATTATACTGATACTACCTGCTTCACTACTGACATTATACTGATACTACCTGCTGCCCTACTGACATTATACTGATACTACCTGCTTCACTACTGACATTATACTGATACTACCTGCTTCACTACTGACATTATACTAATACTACCTGCTTCACTACTGACATTATACTGATACTACCTGCTGCCCTACTGACATTATACTGATACTACCTGCTTCACTACTGACATTATACTGATACTACCTGCTGCCTTACTGACATTATACTGATACTACCTGCTTCACTACTGACATTATACTGATACTACCTGCTTCACTACTGACATTATACTGATACTACCTGCTTCACTACTGACATTATACTGATACTACCTGCTTCACTACTGACATTATACTGATACTACCTGCTGCCCTACTGACATTATACTGATACTACCTGCTTCACTACTGACATTATACTGATACTACCTGCTTCACTACTGACATTATACTGATACTACCTGCTTCACTACTGACATTATACTGATACTACCTGCTTCACTACTGACATTATACTGATACTACCTGCTTCACTACTGACATTATACTGATACTACCTGCTGCCCTACTGACATTATACTGATACTACCTGCTTCACTACTGACATTATACTGATACTACCTGCTTCACTACTGACATTATACTGATACTACCTGCTTCACTACTGACATTATACTGATACTACCTGCTACCTTACTGACATTATACTGATACTACCTGCTTCACTACTGACATTATACTGATACTACCTGCTTCACTACTGACATTATACTGATACTACCTGCTTCACTACTGACATTATACTGATACTACCTGCTTCACTACTGACATTATACTGATACTACCTGCTTCACTACTGACATTATACTGATACTACTTCCTTTAACACACCGAACCCAACTATTGTCGTGTAGCTTTCCAAGTTAAGTTTAAAGCAAATACATAATAATAAAAAACTAAACTATCCACGTTTTGAGGAGTCAGATTTCCAGCAGACATTTAGAAGAAGACAGGACATTCGTCTCCATGTCGGTGACAGCTCCCAGCTGGGGGACCATCTGACACCAGGCTAATGCTAGTTAGCTCAACCGACTCAAAGAGATATAGCCAGCCAACGATCACCCAAAACGTCATACATTTGAATGACAGCTGCCGTTATGATGATGTAAACACATCATGCACCATGTTTGCTTGGTGACTGTTGCATGCCTGCACCAGAAGTAGACAGACCCACCAGGGGGGCCTGGCTAGCGGCGGGAGCTAATCTAAGCTAAAATAAGCTAAGCTAGCTAGCTGAGCTGTCATGTCTCCTAGCATGTCTCCTAGCCTAGCAGCTGACCGGCCATTCGTCCTAGTAAGTAGCAACATGCTTCGCAGAAATGTGAAACAAGACAACATTGTCCTATTAAAGTCTCCCCTTCTTACCTCTGAACTTCAGTTCGTGCTGAGGCTCCAGGAGCAGAACCTGCTCTGGCCTGGTGGCCATATCCCCACCACTCACACGGGGGAGAGAGAGGAGGAGGACGAAGAGGTGCAGGTGAGTCGGAGTATGAGGAGAATATTGTTGTTGATGATTGGTTTGGAGTATGTCTCCGTCCTCGAGTGAGTCTATAGGAGGAGGAGGATGATCAGCCGCCGCGGTAACACTCTCCACTCTACACTAGTGCTGCTTGATACTCGAGCTGCTGGAAGATGTTGTGATGCAGCAGGGAGGGGGAGAGAGATGGGGGGAGAGAGAGATGGGGGGAGAGAGCGAGAGAGGCAGAGAGCGAGAGAGAGAGAAAGAGAGAGAGTGCCGCGGTGACGTCACATTCCCTGCATACTCGCATAGCCACTCAACAGGCAGTGACAAGAGGTAAAGGCCATTGACCCATTAATTATCCCCTCCCCTAGATGCATTATTCTTAATAACTTGCTTTGCGTGCCTATTACTATTATTAGTAGTAGTGTTATTACAATATGAGTATATGCTGTAGAAGTAGGTTTTTGGGTAAAGTGGCATTAAAAAAACAAGGCATGGCATAATAAGTATAGTATAATTAGTTCGATTAAATGAATAGCTCAAACTGTTCAATAGGCTATGTATTTCTGGGATAGGCTATATATCATTTTACAACTCAAGAGTTCAGTAGAACTATATGTCATTTGTCTACTCAAAATTTACAGTTTCATTCCTAAAGCAATGCTAACTGCATCATCAAAATGTGTTATACATATAGCAACATGTTAATATCACTGGTTTCCCCTCTACAAGCCCACTGGGAGTATGAAGTCAATGGTGTCGAGAGGTTGTCAAGCCAATGATATTCTGTCTTGGCCCTCTTCCACACAGAAATATCTCAAATGTTATATATATATATATATGGTCCAGGGGTAGGGTCTCTATGGAGCAACATGATCAAGCTCTAACAACAGTGTTACTGTATCCTCGAGGAGCAAGTTACAGACCCACTTGGCAACTTGACCATAGGCCTGGAGCGTGGAGCTGCCCTTCTAGATTCTCTAAATGAAATACTAAACAATATTTATCCATGTATTTTTTATTTTTTAATAAAAAAAGGTTGATTTCCCTTTTTGGACATCCAGAAATTCAGTTTTTGTTTACAATCATTATGAAATAAAATATAAAGCAAAATATGTAAGCTACAGTGCAGGCAGATAGCATTACTGCACACTGTGAACTGCAAATGGTACTCATGACCTGTGTTAGATTGGATGACATCTGTCCACATTGAACAACTGAAGCCCATACCAAAGACCCTTCAGACTCCTAGGGCCAGCCCAAGACTGTTGGTATACTTCCATCACATCGTTCATGCAATTCTTAGTCACACAATCAATTTACAACTATCTGACATCCGTTAGTTTGTAGTATGAATACATTACATTAACACAAGGCAAATAGAATAAAGCTTGATGTGGACAATGGCTTTGATGCAGTACAATGTGCAACCAAAATATGGCAACTGAAAAGCAGTTTATTATTAGTTATTCAAAACGACAGGAAGAAAATATCAGGTTTGTCTGTCAAGAGGTTTCACATAACAAAGAGGGTGTGTAGACTATCCTTTCCAAATCTGGTTATTAATGTCAAGTGTTTAGATGCTGAATCTGTAACAAAATCTGTTAAGCAATATGGGCCAATCAAGCCAAAAGAAACAAAAAAGGGAATTACCGGAGTAATTCCCTTTTTTGATAAAACAAAATTTAAAGCTAAAGCAACAAAAAAAAACTGAGAAAAGTCATCCGATGGATGAGCAGAACAAACCATGTAAAGAAAGAGCTCACATCCCATCGAAACATTTCAGAGTAGGTTACTCATTTAATTTGAGGTCCATTACTTGATAAGAATATTTTCATCATAGGCCAGGTAGTAAAATAACTACCTTAGATGTGTAGGCCAGTGTATACAAAAAATGTTGATGGGACAATTAAAGAATTTGGCAAGATGTTACAAAAAAAACCCCCACTTTTCCCCCCCTTAGTAAACTACTGTTTAACGTAACAGAAACAACGATTTGAGGACAGGAAGGCGGGCCAGAAATCACAAATGGTTACCGTGATGTTCCAGAAAAAACAACACATCGAGCCAAACGTCAAGTGCCTTTTTTGGCAGTACCAGAGTAATTCCCTTTTTGATAAAAACCAAAAAAATTAAAGCTGAAGCAAAAAAAGTATTGACCAATATGAAGAGGCGTGGAGACTAGAGTAACAAGGAACCTTCTCAAGCGTCCGTGTGCCATGGGGCACTTTAACAACTACTGCATGTCACACAATTTACAAAAGGAGATCATAAAGGCTTCTGCCTTTTGTCCCCTTCCTCATTGTAACTGCTTATTGCATATCACCATTTAAATACTGTCATGGACCTATGAATGACCCTCCATTACCCAGGTTTTGGTCACATTTTACACCCATCATGTCAACTATTGCACATTGAAATACAAAAGAAAAACGTCCTGTACAAAATCGGCAGCCTTCCTTATTACACAACTTTTGTTTTTTTTAAGATATAAAATACTGAATAAAAAGAGACTAAAGAGACAACACCCAACGTACATCAAAGTCTAGGGTGTACGGGCCTAAGTTAATGTAAGGCCTCCTGCATCCCCTTAAACAAACAGTGTTCAGAAGCATAAGAACACAATCAGAAACATAATCCATGACAAAAGGCGTGTGTCCCGATGGCTGAGACACAACGTAAAGTGAGACACACATTAGTCCATGGGTCACTGGGCCGTCACATCCAAACATTTCAGAGTAGGTTACTAATTGAATTTGAGGTCTGTTTCTTGATAATCTTTTTTATCATAGGCCAGGTAGTAAAACTATATGGGATGTGTGGGCCAGTGCATACTCTGTAAATTAAAAAATGTGTATGGGACAGTTAAAGAATTTGGCAAGATATTACAAAAAAATAACATTTCCCCCTTAGTAAACTACTGTTTAACATAACAGAAACAAAGATTGAGGACAGGAAGGCGGGCCAGAAATCACAAATGGTTACCGTGACGTTCCAGAAAAACCAACGCTTAGTTTGAAACGGTAAATCAACCAGCAGTACTCAGAGCGCTGCAGGGTCCTTCTGACACAGAATCCTGGAGGCGGATTCCACTATTACCAAGGAAAAGGTGAGCGACAGAAAACGGTCGTGTGGTACACTTGGAAGCTGCCATTTCAGGTAATATAAAAAGGAAAAACCAGCAAGTGCTGACAGCAACACTTCTATCTCACAAATGTTTCCTTCATTTCAGAGTGGGGGCCGTGTGGGAGTGCTGACCCGTGCTCAGGGGTCAATGTACCATGCAAACCGCCCAAAAGAGTCTCGACCTCCACACACACATCAATAGACCTAGTGGTGCCGCCAGCCCAAAGCCTCCACGCCCAGCATTTCAGATAGTGTATACTACGTGCCTGTGTGTGTTGTTGTTTTCTCCAAACCACAAGTTTAGTCCAAATAAAAATAAGTAAAAATGCAACAGTGAACTGTGTACAAGACACCCGTACCTTCATCAAAGCCATAACCATGATCTATGTCCGGCCCTAAATACAGGTAAAGGAGATTACCAACATGTTCTTCAGTGGAGAAGCGACCCTCTAATCCTGTGATGGGGGAACTTGAGGCAAAAAGCACTTGTGCTATTCATACCCTATTTGCTAACCAATACCGTACACACCTTACAACACAACACAACACCTTATATATATATATATATATATATATATATATATATATATATATATATATATATATATATATATAACGGAAAGTTGGGGAATTCAAAGTCAATTAAAGTGATTTCACTGATACAACAATAAGGGAGATACTTTTAGTCATCTAAAAAGGGTATAATTTATGACAGGACTAGTCAAGTTTTACACAAAGAATCCCGTCTTTGAGTAAAATTGGCAACAAAATTGGCAACAAATGGTTAATATCCAATAAAGTGAAAATGCTAGCCGTCCCTGGGAGGTGGCTATTGAATGCATATGTGCATAAGAGTATTCTTCAGCCGTTCAGACTGCAGTGTTTCCTTGTTGAATCACTGGGGGGCATTCAGTGATTCAACAAGGAAACACTGCTTCACATGTAACCATTACACGTTTACATTTGAGAGAAAAATGCAAAAATATATATATTGCATAGACATGAAGCCAATTTAAATGTACAGAACCCCCACCCTGCACCCCGATGCAGACACACAATGCCCTCTGGCCGTATGTTAACGTTAAACGTACATCAGGGGATGAGCAATAAAGGAATATCTTTGGCTGGGATGGGACCCTAAAAGCCATCACAGAGGCGTGACGTATCAGCAGCAGGTTCTACGTGACTCCGAGGCCGGGCGTCCCAGTTGGAAACCTCTCGCTGATGTGGCTCCTGCAGCTTCTAGGATGGGGATGCGCTGACCTAAGAGAGATGCACAGACACAAACATCCAATATTGTGCTATTCTTAGGACCACTGCACACACACACAGTTGGTGATGTTATAGCATTACCTGTTGTTACAGAAACAAAGTGTTTAATTATTCCATCTTGTTTAAATAGTATACTATATTTGAGGTATGATGGTATAATAGATCACTTGTATTGAATCCTATTGCCTCATTATTCCAAAGAAGCTATACAGAGCCTCAAAAGAACGAAGCTGCAGGGTCATAGGAAAGTAAAGAGCCTTGAAGGATAAAACCTTTCAGTGAAGCCATTCACGTCACGATCACATCCTGGCTCTGATGACACACACACACACACACACACACACACACACACACACACACACACACACACACACACACACACACACACACACACACACACACACACACACACACACACACACACACACACACACACACACACACACACACACACACACACACACACACACACACACACACACACACACACACACATCTGCTCATGCATTTGCCGACTTCCACTGCACATCAACTTCTATAAAGTAAAGCATGAAGTTGGGGCCTCCGTGTTCTCTGTACAGTGGCGTGCTGCGTGTGGCATGCTGCGTGTGGGTCTTTTGTTATTGTTATTTAGCGCAGGAGTGGGCAGTTCACACTGGAATCTGATATTGGCCACATCTAAAAAAAACAAATGTCAACAGCCAGCCGAATCTGAGCAATACGTCATTCTTTCTCTGAAATGAGCTAACTAGGCAAACCCAGCCTTACATGTTTAAATATGAATTAGTAGTTAAATACTATACTGGCTTTAAAATGCATGAGATGCTAATTCAAAGCAACCATGTCAATAGTGTCGTGGCTCAAAGCAACAACAAAAATAATCACCTCCATTTTTTATCTGATAAGAATTGACCATGCAAAGAAAGATTCTTAAGACACACACACTCACTGATCTCTATGAAGACTTCGTTGATATTAATGGCATTCTTGGCGCTGGTTTCTACAAAGATTGCGTGGATAGAATCGGCGTAGTCCTTGGCATCCTTCTCCAAGACTTCCCTGTTCAACAAAACACAGCATGAAGGAGGGATCATGAAGGAAGTGTTTTGACTGCTGCAAGCCATTTCATTTGATTGTTTTAGTCATTAACGGTCGTAGTACAACAACATATTTTTCATGTTTTGATTTCCAGGCTTTTCGTTGCATTTCCAGAAGAGTCTTGAGAGACTTGAGATTTTCTACAAGCCAAAAGATATACAGTACAATATACAGCTTTCTAACGATAGTGTAAAGTCTACTATGAACCATCATCAGCCGTCTGTAATGCAGTCCCACGGACATTAAATCCCCATAACCATCATCAAGTTGCACCACATTGGCCAAGAGGTGAAACCAGAGACCAGAGAGGGGAGCTGATACAACTCAACAGTCTATTCTAAATGACAGAATATGAATCAGGAACCAACTCAAGATCCCATATAGACTCTGCATCATGTATATGGAAACGGCAGGAAATGACTGGAGGAAGGATGAATGGATTATTCTTCCGACGGTGAATTTTAACCAAATAAACCCTAAACCCTTTCAAACCATCTCGGTCTCTCAATGTCTGCCCATCTGTCAGTTTGTCTTTTCCTGTATACATATTTAATCTCCTTACATATAGATTTATATAGAGCCAGAACATTACATATTTAATCTCCTTACATATAGATGTATATAGAGCCAGAACATTACATATTTAATCTCCTTACATATAGATTTATATAGAGCCAGAACATTACATATTTAATCTCCTTACATATAGATTTATATAGAGCCAGAACATTACATATTTAATCTCCTTACATATAGATTTATATAGAGCCAGAACATTACATATTTAATCTCCTTACATATAGATGTATATAGAGCCAGAACATTACATATTTAATCTCCTTACATATAGATTTATATAGAGCCAGAACATTACATATTTAATCTCCTTACATATAGATGTATATAGAGCCAGAACATTACATATTTAATCTCCTTACATATAGATTTATATAGAGCCAGAACATTACATATTTAATCTCCTTACATATAGATTTATATAGGGCCAGAACATTACATATTTAATCTCCTTACATATAGATTTATATAGAGCCAGAACATTACATATTTAATCTCCTTACATATAGATTTATATAGAGCCAGAACATTACATATTTAATCTCCTTACATATAGATTTATATAGAGCCAGAACATTACATATTTAATCTCCTTAGGTATAGATTTATATAGAGCCAGAACATTACATATTTAATCTCCTTACATATAGATTTATATAGAGCGAGAACATTACATATTTAATCTCCTTACATATAGATTTATATAGAGCCAGAACATTACATATTTAATCTCCTTACATATAGATGTATATAGAGCGAAAACATTACATATTTAATCTCCTTACATATAGATTTATATAGAGCCAGAACATTACATATTTAATCTCCTTACATATAGATTTATATAGAGCCAGAACATTACATATTTAATCTCCTTACATATAGATTTATATAGAGCCAGAACATTACATATTTAATCTCCTTACATATAGATTTATATAGAGCCAGAACATTACATATTTAATCTCCTTACATAGATTTATATAGAGCCAGAACATTACATATTTAATCTCCTTACATATAGATTTATATAGAGCCAGAACATTACATATTTAATCTCCTTACATATAGATTTATATAGAGCCAGAACATTACATATTTAATCTCCTTACATAGATTTATATAGAGCCAGAACATTACATATTTAATCTCCTTACATATAGATTTATATAGAGCCAGAACATTACATATTTAATCTCCTTACATATAGATTTATATAGAGCCAGAACATTACATATTTAATCTCCTTACATATAGATTTATATAGAGCCAGAACATTACATATTTAATCTCCTTACATATAGATTTATATAGAGCCAGAACATTACATATTTAATCTCCTTACATATAGATTTATATAGAGCCAGAACATTACATATTTAATCTCCTTACATATAGATTTATATAGAGCCAGAACATTACATATTTAATCTCCTTACATATAGATTTATATAGAGCCAGAACATTACATATTTAATCTCCTTACATATAGATTTATATAGAGCCAGAACATTACATATTTAATCTCCTTACATATAGATTTATATAGAGCCAGAACATTACATATTTAATCTCCTTACATATAGATTTATATAGAGCCAGAACATTACATATTTAATCTCCTTACATATAGATTTATATAGAGCCAGAACATTACATATTTAATCTCCTTACATATAGATTTATATAGAGCCAGAACATTACATATTTAATCTCCTTACATATAGATTTATATAGAGCCAGAACATTACATATACATATATATTACGTTACAAAAAAAAACAAGGGTCCTTTTATTCAGTGAGGAAGACTCTTACATTAGGGGGAGTAACTGGTAGTACTGCACTGTATTCATGATGCTGATGCACTACTGGCACTTAGTCTTTTAAAATGCTTTTTGCACAATTCTACACATGAACATATCATCCATCAGTCACGTTAGTGTTCTTTTATGTACATTTTATTGTGTACGTTTTTTTTTTTACAGTACTGTGTTCTACAAACTCATACTGCAGGAGGGAATGGGAGTAAGCATTCCATTGTACTTCCAAAATTCTTGAGTTGATACCTGGCGTCCGAGAGGTCACACTTGTTCCCCGCGATGGCCACCACGATGTTGGGGGGTCCATGCTGTCGCAGCTCCTTCACCCAGTTCTTCAGTGTTTGGAAGGACTCCTGGTGAGAGGCAAACACACCGCCTGATTGGACACAACCTAACAAACTCCTCCCACCCAGCCCCACAAACTCCTCCCACCCAACCCCCACACACACGGGCAGATACATTTGTTCCCGTTATAGAAAACCTTTTCTTTATTCATTTATTTTTTGTTTACCTCTTTTGTGATGTCGTAAACAATAATGGCCGCCGCTGAGCCTCTGTAGTACATCGGCGCCAAAGCACGGAACTATAGGAGACAAGACATGACAAGACAGGAGAATGAGCATTAAGATAAACAGCAATGAGTGAGCAATATCCTGAAATAGTCGGCCTGATAGTCCCCAAGCTGACTGGACCTGGAGGGCGACGGGGCCTTTTCAGTTGCTGCACCCTCCCTCTGGAACGCTCTCCCCATCCACATCCAACAGGCAACCACCCTACCATCCTTTAAACAACCACCCTACCATCCTTCAAACAACCACCCTACCATCCTTCAAACAACCACCCTACCATCCTTCAAACAACCACCCTACCATCCTTCAAACAACCACCCTACCATCCTTCACCGACGACGCAATTGTCATGGCCCTCCACACTGCCCTTTCCCACCTGGAGGGAAAGAACTGTTATGTGCGAATGCTGTTTGTGGACGACAGCTCAGTGTTCAACACGATAGTTCCTGCCAAGCTCGACACTAAGCTTAGAGGTCTAGGCATGCCCCCATCCACGTGCAGCTGGATACTGGACCTCCTGTCGGACCGCCGCCAGGTGGTGAGGATGGGCAGCACCACCTCAGAGCCACTGACCCTCAACACGGGAGCCCCCCAGGGATGCGTGCTGAGCCCTCTCTTCTACTCCCTCTACACCCACGACTGCACAGCTCCAACGTCATCATCAAGTTTGCTGATGACACAACAGTGATGGGCCTGAACGCCGGCGACGACGAGACAGCCTACAGGGAGGAGGTCGGATCGCTGGAGCAGTGGTGCCAGGAGAACAGCCTCGCCCTCAACATCAAGAAGACCAAGGAGCTGATCGTGGACTACAGGAAGCAGAGAGGAGAGCACGGCCCTATCTCCATCGACGGTGTTGCAGTAGAGAGGGTCAGCAGCTTCAAGTTCCTCGGCGTGCACATCTCCAAGGACCTCACATGGTCCACTCACACCACACACATGGTGAGAAGGGCCCAACAACGCCTGTATTTCCTCAGGCGTCTGAGGAAATTCAGCATGGGCCCCTGCATCCTGAGAACATTCTATACCGGCACCATGGAGAGTGTTCTTACAGGGTGTATCACCGCCTGGTACGGGAACTGCACCGCACTCAAACGCAGAGCGCTTCAAAGGGTGGTGTGGACGGCCCAGTATATTGTTGGAGGTGAGCTCCCCTCCCTCCTGGATATATACAACCAGCGGTGCGTGGCCAAGGCCAAACGCATCATAAAAGACAATGCCCACCCCAGCTATCTGAGTATTTGTACGGCATTTGATACTGCGGTATCGCCAGAAAAGCAGTTGTATTAATAACAATTATAAAAAAGGACATTGGCAACATATTATTGACCAGAATGTAACAGCAACCATTTCAACCTTTTAGGTACAGCAGAGGTTGTGATCCAAGGCTCTGGTTTATGAAAACAAATGTCTCAGTAGCTGACCATGGACTTATGTGTACCATGTACACTGAGCCCTGTGCTTTAAGCTCCATGTTTTTAGAACAATGCCCAACATTAAGCTGACAGAACACACACACACACACACACACACCGCACGAACTGTACTCACTGTTACCGTCAGGCAGGCGATACCGCAGTATCAAATGCCGTACAAATACTCAGATAGCTTCCACAGTCAGGCCGCTGAACAAGGCCGTATAGCGTATTACATTGATTTATATATACATATTGCTCTTTTTCTGTGCCGATATATTGCATTTTATAAATTGCATTTTTATTTTATATATTTAACTTTATACAGGTTTTTTTTAAACTTATTTTATCGTATTCTGTTTTTATTTTATTTTATCTTATTTTTATAGCTGCTGTCTGTCGTCGGGTATTGAACATAAGATTTTCACTCACTGCTTTATACTTGTGTAAACTGTGAAGTTACAATAAACTTGACTTGACTTCAAACAACCACCCTACCATCCTACAAACAACCACCCTACCATCCTTCAAACAACCACCCTACCACCCTTCAAACAACCACCCTACCACCCTTCAAACAACCACCCTACCATCCTTCAAACAACCACCCTACCATCCTACAAACAACCACCCTACCACCCTTCAAACAACCACCCTACCACCCTTCAAACAACCACCCTACCATCCTTCAAACAACCACCCTTCAAACAACCACCCTACCATCCTTCAAACAACCACCCTACCATCCTTCAAACAACCACCCTACCATCCTTCAAACAACCACCCTACCACCCTTCAAACAACCACCCTACCACCCTTCAAACAACCACCCTACCATCCTTCAAACAACCACCCTACCACCCTTCAAACAACCACCCTACCACCCTTCAAACAACCACCCTACCATCCTTCAAACAACCACCCTACCATCCTACAAACAACCACCCTACCACCCTTCAAACAACCACCCTACCACCCTTCAAACAACCACCCTACCATCCGTCAAACAACCACCCTTCAAACAACCACCCTACCATCCTTCAAACAACCACCCTACCACCCTACCACCATCAGGCCCTCACGACCCACCTCTCCAAACAGGCATAACATCCCTCCCCCTCATCCCAAGGCATTAAAATTGTAATTACTCTTTTTTTTTTTTTTATTAACGTTTTAAATCCGTCTTATTTTAATCAATATAACTATTCAATGATTTTAATGTCTGTGCAGTTTTACCATGTCTGTAAAGCGCCTTGGGTTTCCAGAAAAGCACTTTATGAAATTCAAATGTATTATGATTATTATTATTATTAAATCACTCCTCATGGGAAGGAACAGATGTGGGAGTGAATGAAAGGTGAGGCCTAGCAGGCTGTGTCCAATCTCCAGTGGAGTTTTATCCAGTCCCATTCTGGGGTCTACTGAGGTGTGGAGAGGAACGTTAAGCTTCTGTGAAAACCTAGCTATAAAGATCGGTGAAACCTCACAGAATTTGCAACCAAACAGACTTCTACAATTCAGGCATTTTGGATCTTTATTATTTGTTATTATTTTTATTTATTAGTCAGACGACATGTGACCTGTTTTGTGACACTTCACACAATAACAGTGTCTAGACTCGATATGTAATGTCTAATTCCTCGTAGAAAAACAAAGTGCAGCCGTGACATCGCTGAGCTCTCGCTTCCCTTGACTGAATAACACACACACACGGTTTAAATGGTGCGATACAAACCAGAGGCTGAACCGTTTGCACAAACCTACAGGCAACTTCTTTCCTATAGCGCCGGTGGACAAGTGGCCTTATTGAAATGGAGGTATGGGAGGTATTTCCACCATGGAATCACACATGTGGTAGCCATCAGGGGAAAGATGAGCAGAACGTGTCAAAAGTGGTTAGCCTCTCCATACTTTTTGGCCTAACTATGCATTTGGTCTTAACCAAATATCACAAAAAAGCACACACACACACACACACACACACACACACACACACACACACACACACACACACACACACACACACACACACACACACACACACACACACACACACACACACACACACACACACACACACACACACACACACACACACACACACACACACACACACACACACACACACACACACACACACACACACACACACACACACACACACACACCTTGATTTGCTCGTAGGTCAGAGAGCAGATGGAGCCAAAAATAAAAGATGGTTGACATAAAGAGACGGGAACAGCCAGATAATGAGTAACTTTGATTAACTAAAGATGTAAGAGCCATTTATGTTTATTGTTGGCATGTCATATTGTTTAGTTTAGCTTTATCCTTGCAGTATTCTTTTGGCCACATGGTGGCAGTCATTAGACTCTGGGTTGTATATGTAAGGGCATAGGTTGTGGGAAGGGGAGGGGCAGAGCAACAGAGCAATAAAAAACAAACTAACCTGCAAATAACCAGAAAAGCAGTTGTATTAATAACAATTATAAAAAAGGACATTGGCAACATATTATTGACCAGAATGTAACAGCAACCATTTCAACCTTTTAGGTACAGCAGAGGTTGTGATCCAAGGCTCTGGTTTATGAAAACAAATGTCTCAGTAGCTGACCATGGACTTATGTGTACCATGTACCATGTACACTGAGCCCTGTGCTTTAAGCTCCATGTTTTTAGAACAATGCCCAACATTAAGCTGACAGAACACACAGACACACACACACCCCCCCCCCCCCCCGGCCAAGTCTGACAATAAATGCTTGACTTCACTAATCACTTAGCTAAAATTTGATTTACTGTAGAGCTCAAATTAACCAGAGATTTTCCATTTGCAAGTTCTAGATGACTAGATGTTGTTCCCATGTCAAGAAGCCCTGTAATTGTACAATTCTAATTAATTGGACATCCGACTTTGCTTGTTTTAGGAAATGAATGGCCTCATAATCAGATGGTTTGTGTTAATCTCAAACAAACAAACCACAATCCTCCGGTAGACATTCCCTTGGAAGGCTCCTGCGTTTCCCACCAGGATGGAATAAACTATCTGTCTCGGAGTGACACCGGTTACCTCAGGAAAGCACACATTCCCCGTAATTATGGTTGTTACTGGCCCAAAGTCCACCAAAGGGAGTCCAACTCGGGGATACTTGGCAGCGTCGGTGAGGCGAACGCTTTCTGTCTCGCTGGCTACCACTGGGCTGCTAGCTTAACTACCAGCGTACAGTGCTGTGTGGTCTCGCCTATGCTAGCCTTCAGCCCCAAAGAGCATACACCACTCAGTGGCCAGACCAGACATCCGGCCACTGAGCTGCCTTTAAAAAGATATAGAAAAAAAATTGTCCAGACAATGCTTGGTTTATGCAGATTAATAAATAATAAATACTTGCAAAGACAAGCTGGGCACTGTCGAGGTGCCCTTGAGCAAGGCTTCAGACCCTTACACTGCTCCCCGGGCAGCTGGATATTCCAATAGCTGCTCCCACTGTTCCTTATACTAGGATGGGTTAAATGCAGAGAAAGATATGTGGGTGTAAACATGAATGTGACCAATAAAGAGGATTCAATCCTCCAGATTTAGATAAGAGAGCCAATATGTCTCTGTCCACTCTGAAAACTCTCATTTACGCATAAAACATATATGCTGCACACCTTTGTTACAGATCACATGTGTTGTGTTACAATGGTATTTATAGTCATCTCTTCAATACCCTCCCCACTGATAGTCATTTGTTGGTGGGTCTCCAAAAATCAAGGCTGATTTATTTCGTTTTCTTGGTGTTCAAATGAAAAGAAGAAAAGAGCCTGGACCTGCACCAACCCACAAACTGATCTCCACCTACGCACGAGGAGCTGGTTTATAATGCTTCTGCTTATCACCTAGAATCAGACCCATGATTGCCGTGTCATCGGCCAATTAAACTGCAACATGATCAGACGTGCTTCACGGAAAGCCAAACTGGGGGAATGGTGCTCCCTTGTGGAGCCCCCGTATCGGTAGTAGTAGTAGGAGAATATGACGATGAAGAATATGTGAATTCATGTGGATTACATATTAACACCCCCAAGATGGATATTCCTTATCCTGCTGCTGTCTCCTGTTGCATGTGCAACGGCCGGCTCGGTCTATTCCACACTCAACAGGTTTTGATCTGCCAAAACGCGACAGGATGAAAAACTGGCAAAGAAAGGGTTTTCAATACCACAGTTTAGTATGGAGACCACAATCACACACACACACACACACACACACACACACCCACACAACAAATAAATCATATTTTGACAAGAGACATCCAAACCACTTCATGGACCACAGATTAAAAAGCCCCAGATGCTAATAAATAGGAGTGATGTGAAGAAATTGACCATGAAAACTAACAGATAAAGAACGGGAAAAAAAAGTCTCGTTAGGATCCACAGCTGGCCGCGTTGACACAGATAGTAGCAGATACAGAGACAGTCATCTTATCTTAAATGAAGGAACATCACCACCGCCGCGGTAGGTGAGGTCATGTGAGATCATGGAGGATATGAAAGCAGTGTGTGTCTGTGTGTGGGTAAAGGGGAACTAACATGGAATGGAACTTAGTTAGAGTGGGCATTTTACAGAAAGTAAATAATGGAGAGGGTGTCACACTGTCACTCCAGATATATTCATTTAGTAATTAGACCAAACATATTGACCAATTAAGAAAATAATAACATAACACCATATGCTGCCATAGAGTGCAAAATGCGATGCAGCTTGACATGCATATTTCTATGGCCCCTCAAGCTATAAAAAGGTAAATACTGCCCCCTACCAAAAGAAAAGCATTACTGCAGTGAGTACTCATGCCTTGAGCTCAACATCCACCAGCTCTCCATCAGTTTACACTATAAACATATTTGTGATGTTAGCTCATGCTACCATCACTCCCATGTGAATGCTCAACGAGGTTTCCATTTGTGTCTTTTCATAGCTGACATAGCTGCATACAATCAGGTTTGTTTGACCGCTTGATCAGTGTAAAGCATTAGTAATAAGTATATAAGTATACTGACCCGCTCCTGTCCTGCTGTATCCCAGATCAGGAACTTGTGGAGCTCATTTTGGTATTGCACTGTCTTGGTCATAAAAGATGCCCTGGAAAAGTGAAACAGAAAACATTGAAAATGTTGACTTAACTAACCTGGAACTAACCTGGAAACTAAAATGCAAGCAAAAATGAACCTCAGCTTAAATTCTCGACATGCCAAGACATTTGTTCCTAGACAAAGGGCAGCCTTGTCACATGGATTCTTCCTCATTCTCCCTGAACATAGGCCTCCTGTCATCCATATGTTGGCTATGGTTCCATTAGTATTTCAATGGGATGCAATGTAAAATTCCTATACACCCACTAGTATACTAGTTCATGTTCCTAATTAAGATAACATTCAACACACAATACAATTCTTTTTTATTTGGACATTATAAATTGACAAATGCAGATATAATAGCACATAATATTGTGTGTTTAGTTAATCTAAATGTACACATTTCCAGTTTGACATTGTATTTATATAGTGAACATACCCAATTGTTGGATTGATGTTTGGGTCAAAACTGTCTTCCACAAACCGCCAAACAATACTTGACTTTCCAACCCCCGTGTCCTAAAAGCACAGAACCAAGCGCTCCCATGAGCCACAGACCTCCGCTTGGCCACAAATCAATGTGTTGACTTAACTCGGGTAACTTAACTCGGGTTTCACTACCTGCTGTATATACATTTATATATATTTATCCTGTTTTTCATAATTGCATACCCCTGATCACTACCTTTTGAATACTGTGTGTGTGTGTATATATATATATATATATATATATATATTCAAGATTCAAGATAACTTTATTTATCCCGAGGGAAATTAAGGTGCAACAGTTGAAACAGGGGGAATAAATGCACACAAAATATACTAATACCTAAAAGCTAAAAACGAAATAACAAAACTAGTATAAACAAAAAATAACTAGATGAACTCTAAATTAAATCTAAATGTATTGATAGATTAATTGCACAATTTACAGTATTATTACAGTAATACGTAGGTATATACAATACACAACAATACGTATAGTGCAAATTGGCAGTAATAAAATACTAATAACTCGGATGAATACTGAAAAAGTGACACGTGAAAAGTGTAAAGTGAAATTGAATTTCCAGTGCAAAATTACAGTGAAAGGATTTAAAATATATATACACACATTATTATGCACATACCTCATACATACTCAATAAGTAATCTTATAACTGTTTTTGTACCTAGTAGACGGTCTTTTAGCCACTGTAAATTATATATTACCATGCAGTTTACTGCAACATTTGCACTCTGGTTAGATGCCAAAGTATTTGCTCTGTACTGTACTTCTAGATTAGATTCTAATCGAATGGGATGGACACGAGTACGATTATTATTATTTTTATTTGATTTACATACAAGATTCCTTTCGTTAGCAATCTAAAATCGCAGTATTCTAACAGTGTCACGATTGGAAGAAGGTTGGATGTTAAAAGAATCAAATACTTCACTACCAGCATACAGTATTTTGCAGGTACATCAACAACATGCTTGATTGAAATAGTAATGACGTCAGTTGGACAGTTTATTGCAATGTATTATAATAAAAATAAGAAGAAGAATAATGCAAATACAGCTAGCTCAACAAAAAAAAATCCAAAAAAAAATCATTCTTAACTCACCCCAAGAAGACACACTTTCAACTCCCTCAGTGCCATGTCGATATCTCTGCTCTCCAACAACAACAACCACCACTAGTTAGTGAGGAACATGGCAGACCCTTGATTCACTCCTACCTAGTAGTGTCCTACCTAGTAGTGTCCTACCTAGTAGTGTCCTACCTAGTAGTGTCCTACCTAGTAGTGTCCTACCTAGTAGTGTCCTACCTAGTAGTGTCCTACCTAGTAGTGTCCTACCTAGTAGTGTCCTACCTAGTAGTGTCCTACCTAGTAGTGTCCTACCTAGTAGTGTCCTACCTAGTAGTGTCCTACCTAGTAGTGTCCTACCTAGTAGTGTCCTACCTAGTAGTGTCCTACCTAGTAGTGTCCTACCTAGTGTTTAAAGATGGTCAGCCCGTTGTTAGCGGACTGTCCCAAACCAGCCACACATCTCCAAGTGACAGAATAGTGATGTGTGTGTGTCCACCCCGTGGTGTGGTATGGTGTTAGATTCCATATGGTGGAGCCGGCCTCCTCCCTCGCAGGTATATTGTATTAGGTTGTAAAGTGGTATATTGTAGTCGTTTCCATACGTTGTCGTTGTTGTTGTTGTTGTGTGGTGGTGGTGGTAAACAACAACGAGCTAGCTAGCCTCCTCGCAGCGTCTCCATCTTGAACTCCGGCTGGTCACGTGATGACTGCGTCGTCGGCTTTTTTTTCGGTTGGGAAAACACGATGGCGATGGTTACTTTAACAACATTTTAGAAATGTGGCTCAATTAATACATATATGAATAATTAATTGTTCACTTTTGATCAACTACTACTACTACTAATTGGCATTGGGAAGTGGTTTGAGGAAGTAGTTATTTCCATTGGTGTGTGAGTGACAACTGTGGTAGTGAAAACGAGAACACGACTTTATTTAGTTAGTTAGTTAGTCATTGTGTTGATAAGAACATACCAACTAAATACCCAACGGCAGGACAAGAAAACCAGGTCTAGAAAGAGTCCATGTGTTTTCTTCTTTTAGGACTGCAAACTATAAAAACGATTATTACATTACATTACAGTAATTTAGCACTTTTATCCAAAGCGACTTACAATAGTGTGTTTCAACAAAGGAAGGTAAGAGAACAACTCGTCACCAGAAGTCAAAAGTGCATTTCATTCCTAACAAGTCTCCAAGAACTGAGCCAGTGCTCAGGTAGAAGTACAATAATTCAGGTAAAAGTGTAAGGGAAAAGTACAATATGTTGGCGAACAATATCTACCTATCTATAATATGCAATCTACTTAGATAATTGACTTAGCGCTACGAGGAAGGATCCGGGACGTGTGTCCTGAAGAGATGGGTTTTCATGAATGATCTTATCTCACCTGTGGGTGGGCAGCTTCTGATTGGTTAGCATATTTATTTAAAGTATAAATAAATAAAATAAAACTGTCTCGATAGTAGCCAATAAAGAGGATTCAATCCTCCAGACATACATTCAGATCTCTACCACTACCTCCCCACCTCCCTCCTTACCCCATTTTTCTCAGCTCTCCTGAGAAAGTGAGGTTCTTCACCTTGTTCAGTCGCCCTACCACATACCTTCTTGACACAAGCATTTGAAACAGTGAACCACCACTACCCTTCACCCTTGAGAGGATGGGTGTCTTGGGCTCTGTACTCTCCATGGTAGGAGCGGTTGACACTGAGAGGGTCTGTCAGAACCACGCAGACCGACTACTGGGGTTCCACAAGGCTCGGTCATGGGTCCCTTTTTTTTCTCTTGGTTCTGTTATCCACTCCCATGACTTCTCCTACCACTGTTATGCGGATGAAACCCAACAGTTCTTGTCGTTCCCCCCCTCTGAGACAGAAGAGGAGGTGTGCATTGCTGCGTGCCTGGCAGACATCTCAGAGTGGATGTCGATGCTCCACCTAAAGCTCAACCTGGACAAGCCGGAGCTGGCGGAGCCTCCTCCCGGGGAAGCACTTTCGCACGAGACCTGGTGGTCACCATTGATGAGGCTGTGGTGGCACCAACCCGGGCCGTGAGGAATCTGGATGTGACCCTGGACAACCAACTGTTGTTCTCTGCAAACATTGCATCGGTGACACCTCCTCCTACCACATCAGGAGGATTTGGCCTTTCCTCACTGACAAGGCAGTGCTCATCCAGGCTCTTGTCGCCTCCCGTCTGGACTACTGCAACTCCCTGCTTGCTGCCGCCCAGGCGTCAGACCCTTGGAGCTTGTTCAGAAAGCTGCAGCTCGTCTGGTGTTCAACCAGAACCAAGTTCTCCCACAGATCTCCCCTTCTCTGTTCTCTACACTGGCTCCCTGTTCCTGCTTGCATCAAGACCCAGGGCAGAGCTCCTTCCTACCTCCAGGCTATGGTCAAGCCTTACGCCCCTCAGGGGCAGGTCAGGGGCCCAGTTCACACACAGACAGTTCAGACACAGTGCGACACCTGCTGGTCAGTTTTTGTAAGTATAGTGTTTGATGGTATGTCGTCTATTTATGTTTACACTGTCCATAATATCGTTAATGAGGATAAACCGAGCTTAGTATGTATTTTTTGTAAATATAAATATTCTTTACGGCAACTCAACTTTATTATTTAGATAAATGTATTATTATTCATGATTAGATGAGAGTCTAAGAAGAGGGAAGTATGTAACTCATATTTGCAAAAGCAGAGCACAGAGGGAGAATAATTGACAGAGCGCAGTAACCAATCAGGAGCAAGCCCGCCCACAAAGGGTGGAAGTAAGCCTATCACGTTTGGTTTCTTTCGGTTTGCAGTCAAAAAAGGAGAAAAGACCAAAAACAAACCTCCTGTTCTCCCGTGTTCTCGTTTCTGCCACTTTTTACGAATGAACAACAAAACGAAAATACCGGTATTTTTCTCGTTTATACGTCTCGTTGAAAGACGACTGCCACGACTTTTAGATTTAATCCAATAACAAAGTACCGAGTCGACCAGGGACCAGAGGGTGACAGCCCACACGGCGCACTATCAAGATGGCAGGTAACGGCACTTCCCTTAGTGGTAATGTAATCGATGGTTAACAAACACACACACTTCGCTTCTTTACGGTGGTGTTACATTCGGGCAGTGGATGTCTTCACAATCGATTTCTGTGTATTCGGTGTATTGGACCACTAATGGCACGGAAACCACCACCACCACCACCACCACACGGGAAAGGGCTGGGACGTGTAGCCGTGTGTCGGCTAGCTATAAGCTAGCTAGCGAGCTAGTTCACTGCTCTGAGAAGGGCAAGCTAATAATAATAATAATACAAAGTTTAATCCGGTTTAACGCCACAGCTGGAAGTGTGAACGGTAGTAGAGTATCGCTGTCTTTTCACTTCGTCTCGTCGTAACCCCGTACCAACACAACAGCGAATTGTTGTCAACGTGAACCGACGAGTTGACCTAGCCTAGCTATTGCTAGCCAGTTTTGGGCTAACGTCATCTGCAGCCATCAGGGGGAGAACCTCATCCAGAGAGAGAGAGAGTCCAACTAAGTCAGTGAAGGAGTACTGTAACACAGAGCTAGTATCGAACCATATGGACCACACTTACGACACTAATCGGATGCCAAAATGTGGCTTATTATTGACTTTTTAGTTGGGGTCTGTTGTTCCCTGATCATTATGTTAACATTAACATTGAAACTTACTCATACCTCATACCTTGTCCATCAAGTCATCAGTTTAACTTATGGTGTATGTACTCTTGAGTGTAAAGTTTCATATATCGCAGTGTAAACGAACGTTGTTTGTTGCATGACATTAAATGGCCCTTAAGTGTTCTATCGTTACATCTACAATCTGGCATAATCTTAAAATGAAAATGCACTATGAGGATTTCGTCCCTGTGAGTAACTGCATGTACTGTATCATGGGTTGTTTGTATTAGTAGTAGTAGTAGTTATGTTATTCACTCATTTATTTTATCACATGCATGTCATCGTACCAATTATTTGGAGTCAAGATTGGAGTTGCAGCAATGTACCTTACTAACCGGTTTAGGTGTCACTGCCAGTAATAATGTTGATCTGTCTTTCCCATCTTATTTCCTCTCTATTATTTCAGGTCTGTCTTTATATTTTGAAGATGGCCATGATGATATGGATGACTGTAAGTATTAAGAAATGTGGTGTTTTTTTACAGTAAATTTTGCCTTTTGTACATACATGCTTGAGGTCTTTGGGTGGCAGCCGGTACCCTTTTCATGCCAACAACAGCTTAATGGCCTGTGCTGCCACATACACCTGATACCTTCTTGTTGTGAATGTTCAGTAAAATGTGGTAATTTCAACAAGGCTGCATGACAGGTTAATTTACTTATTTATACATATTATTTAGTTATTAGCTTTTGTGCAAATCATTTCCAAAGACAAAACTGAAGGCTGTTTCTTAAATGCGTGTGAAACAACTGCTATTAAATAAGCTAACTCAGGAGTAACGTCCAGGTCAGTAATAACAGTATAACAGGTTACAGGTTAGATGGAATGTAAGGCCTGTGGTTTGAAGTATGAGGACATCATCATACATTGATATACTTTAACTGTAGCTGTTGTCTCAGTTGGGTTGGTCAGAAAAGTGTGAACTGCCATGCAATTCCTTTTTTTAGTCTGTGCAACAATTACATTAGCATGACCTTGGGAAGGTTGGAGCAGTCAAAATAAAGCCCCCACCTACTATCCCCAACATACTGTTGGAGGAATCTTCTGGGGGGGGGGTTCACCCAGGGCTATTATTGGAAGCTATATGCACCATCCCATCACTGTGCTCCTCATTGACCATGGTGGTGAACCCTCCCTCAATGGCCAAACACATAAACATGCACTATACTGTTTATAACAGTTTATTCCCTGCTGTCACCATGCAATGTTTTTGCTTTCATATGTATGGTTGTATGAATAAAAAAAAAAGAATGAATTATGTAACCTGCAATGCAACATTAACACACTTCCCCCCCCCCCCCCCCCCCCCCCCTTCAGTCCACACAGTTGGATTTGAAAACTATGGTTCAGAGTGTGAAGGAATACGAATCACAGCCTTCTTGGATGCAGGGCAAGACAACCTGACTCCTTTAGGGAGGCTCGAGAAGTATGCCTTCAGTGAGAACCTTTTCAATAGGTAAGCGGTTATTCCTCATCTCTACATTGATGCACAGTCAGTAGACAAAAACACTATCGGAAAGGATTGACCAGCACAGTATCAAAATAGTGTGACGGCCAGAATGATGGCATTCCATATCTTCGGAACATCTTTAGAGACCTCTCTTTAGTAGGCTTATACCTGGGCTTACTCTGTGGTGGAGCCATGCCACAAGTCTTCCTGTCGTCATTCACAGTCTGTAGTGACGTGTGGCCTTTACAGTTTCAGATCCCGAAAAGTCTGCTCTTCTGTGAAAATGTTTTAGTTGATCTGAGTCCCGCTCCGATTAGGTTCAATCTGAATCACTGTCTGCCAGACAGTACTGTTCATTTCTCTCTTCTATCTTAAATGGATGTTTTTGGTTGTTTGATGCTTCTTGTGCTCCTCGCGCAGTTCCAAGCTCCACAGTCATGTACCGCTCACTGCCAAGTACACAAGTGGGATGTTGTGTACTTGTCCGCTTGGGCCGTGCCGCTTTTACCCAGTGTGCCTATCGAAGCTATTGGCAGGAAACTAACCCAGAGGCTCTGTTGCTTCCCAGGGAGATCGTGGCACGCGGGCTGCTAGATGTGCTTCGAGAGTTCAGTGACAATGAAAATGACTTTATCAGTGTCATGGAGACAGTTGCCAGAATGTCGGAAGATGGAGGTAGATTTTATTTTGTCTGCATTTAATTGTATTAATTTGTTGTTTTTTGGATATGTGCAACTGGACTTTGAGAATCACTCCGGTTGGACATGAGCTTTGCTCCTAATCCTAGTGATATATTTGTACAGTCAAAGTGTGCATATGTTAATGCTGGTTACGGCGTGTTCCCAGAGCCAACTGTGCGAGCCGAGCTCATGGAACAGATCCCCAACATCGCCATGTTCTTGCATGAGAGCCGACCCAACTTCCCTGCAGCCTTCTCTAGATACCTGGTACCTATCGTGGTCCTGTATCTCACCGACCCAAATAACCAGGTGGGTCGCTTTAAGAATGGTTTCATTCTCAATAGGCAGGCTTTGTTTTTTGTATTATTTCTTTCATTGTTGAGTCTTACTTTTGATGAAGCGTAACATGACATAACTCCTTTATTTTTCTGTATAGGTGCGGAAGACCAGCCAGGCAGCCTTGCTTGTTTTGCTGGAGCAAGGCCTCATCTGTAAGGCGGACATGGAGACCAAAGTCTGCCCTGTCCTGATAGAGCTCACAGAGCCAAGCAGCGACGACGATTACAAAACGGAGGCCGTCGCAGTAAGAATCGGTTCTCTTTTTCTCTTGGCCTTGGACATAAAACACTTTCATTCCTTTGCAGTTATTATGCTTAAATCTAGAAGATTGAATCTCTTTATTGGTAACATATATGAAAACACAGTGAAATTAGTTTACCTGCATTTAACCCATCCTAGTATTGGGAGCAGTGGGCAGCTGTTGTATATACAGTGTAGGGGGTCTGGTGCCTTGCTCAATGGTACCTAAGCAGTGCCCAGGTGTTTCGGGGACTTGAACCGGTGACCTTCCGGTTCCCAAGTCCCAACAGACTGAGCTATGCTGCCCCCCTTTAAATGAACCATAACCCGTTTGTTTTGGTATGATTTCAGATCATGTGCAAGCTGGTCACCATGTTGAGCAAAGACACAGTGGAGCGCCTGCTTCTGATGCGCTTCTGTGAGCTGTGCAGTGACGCCAGGCTCTTCCAAGTCCGTAAGGTAACCCACCGCCTCGCAGGCCCTCTGACACTGCTTCACTTCTGCTTTTCCTCCCCAAATTGTTAGCTACAACATATTAAAAACATCCCTTTTATGTATGCAATTTTCTCCATTTATTGATGGGTAGTGTATGTGAATTTTGAGATGAGCAGAGCAGGAGCAGACGTATCTTCTGGGATGTTGCACAGGGTGTCATGTCCTAGGCCAAGAGTTAACATTAACCCCCTTATTTACTCCCAAACAACAGCATAGTGTTTGCTGTGCTGCCGTCTGTGGAATGTTAATTCCCTGCAGAACTGGTGCTAGCTGGGACTCTTTAGTAGGGGCAAATACAACCCACAATTGTATTTCGCCAAAAAGACTCGCCAATATTAGAAAGTTTTATTTATTTATTCCAAACACAATACCCAGTGCACGTCTATTTACTTGTAAACAAACGAGTCGTACCTTTTGAGTATTTGTGTCCCTTTCCCCCCCCCCAAGAGATGATTGTTGGGTCATGTTGCTTCATTGTCTTGTCATCAGGTCTGTGCCGCCAATTTTGGAGAATTCTGTTCCATTGTGGGCCAGGAGGCAACGGAAAAGCTTCTGGTAAGAGGCCTTGGCTGTCATCCCCACAAATCCCAATGAACAACATGTCATTGTATTTTTAAGGCAATTAAGGATTTACACTATTCCTATAGTCTGCTGCCTCTGTATTGTGAAGATATTGTTTGCATTGGGTAGATGTGGTGGTCCATTAAACCACATGCTCCTTACTGGTATCAGACATGTTGCACCATGTGGCCAAATGTGCCCCCGCTGCTTGTGGGTCGTTGTGACACTTTTTTGTCTTGACATTTTCTTGTAATGAGTCATAGCTATGAGCTCATGTCCAGACACGGATCCAAAGGTGGGCCCATTAAACCAATGACTGTGCCTCCACAGATGCCCAAGTTCTTTGACCTATGCTCAGACAGCCTGTGGGGTATCAGGAAAGCCTGTGCCGAGTGTTTCATGGTGGTCTCAAACTGCACATCCCCCGAGGTGCGACGGACTAAACTGTCCCCTCTCTTCATCAACCTCATAAGTGACCAGTCCCGCTGGGTAAGGCATTTCAAAGTACTGGTGAGAACTCTGCTCACTACATCCTGTCACTATCAATGTTTTCGATGCATATCCCAGCTCACTACCTGCTGTATATACATTTATATATATTTATCCTGTTGATATAATGGCATACCCCTGCTCATTACCTGTTGAAATACTTGTATACTTATGTGTGTGTGTGTGTGTGTGTCATACATACGCCAAGTTATTTCATACTTAGTGGACTGTCTGTCTTATTGAACCCCTGTAAATAATATATACCCATGCACCTTACTGCAACATTTGCACTCTGGTTAGATGCCACATTCCTTTTGCTGTACTGTACTTACTGTACTGCTGTACAATGACATTAACCTTGAATCTAATCTAATATCACTGAATGATACTTTGATCAGTTTACCACATGCGAGCGACGATGTCATGCTTGGCTGGCTGTTTTTTTTTTTAAATCTTCTCATAACCACACCTGCTGACTAGAAGGTCTCCTGTCCTTCTCTTCAGGTGCGACAGGGGGCCTTCCAGTCCCTGGGTCGTTTCATTTCCACCTTCGCTAACCCCTCCAGCACTGGCCTCCTCTTCCGGGAAGATGGCACCTTACTGGAGCTCCCCAGGTGCACTTCAGAAAGGTAAGACATCCTCCTGATTCCTACCATTGCTTCCATTAGAGATTTTCCTTTTTTTGGGGGGGGCGGGGGGGTTATTATTATTATGTTATTGCATAAAGGAAGCTGGAGTATAAATGTACCTTGCCCGTTAGCTAATGCTAACGTTACAGTGGCACACTCTTTACACTCCTAATGCTCTGTTGAAGATCTCATTGGAAGTGCTCTTGTACTTTTGGCTCTCCATTTGCAGCGATTCCTCCATAAACTCTCGGAAGGGCTGTGAAACGGGGGGCTGCCCCCCGGCAGAAAGGACCATCACCCACACCCCTCCCAACCAGGACGGCCGCGCCACCCCCTCCCCCGAGCGGTCCCTGATGGCCGACCTCCAGTATGCACACGCTTTCTCTGCACCCGCCGCCTCGGAGACCCGGGAACGCCCCACCCCCGACGACAACAACACCAACAACAACATGGACCCCACCGCCACGGAGAACGACAAGAACAAGGACATGGAGCAGGCCGATGAGAACTTCAACTCTTTTTACTACTGGAGGCCTCCGTTACCGGACATCAGCGGGGAGCTGGAGATGCTCACCAGCCCAACGGAGGAAGGAGAGGATGAGGAATGTCCTGTGTCAAAATGCAGCCCAGCTAATGCCACCAGTCACCAGATCCAGAAAGTCCTGGACTGCTTGCAGCCCCATATGGATGACCCCGATGTACAGGGTCAGTAGAATGTTTAGTTTTTGTCTATTTTAGAAATGTGACACCCAGTTGAACTCTGAAGCAAACAAATGCTGTGACATACATTTCCATCCATATGTTTCATATATTTAAATCGTCCATATAAATACATGTACTTATTGGGAATGGTATCTGCGTGTGTGAATTCAGCCCAAGTGCAGGTGTTGTCAGCCGCCCTCAAGGTGGCCAAGCTAGACAGCCCATCGGACTGCAGCCCGACGGAAGACCAGCCATCGAGTCTGTCTGAGGACGAGGGCGACAGCGACACCCCCGCAACAGAGAGCGAACCGGCCGAGGTCCAAGTGGAGAGCGAGCAGAGTCCCACAGAAGAGGAGCAAGCGGTGGAGCCTCCCGCGGCTCCAGAGTCGTGCCCCGTCCAGGAACAGGGGGAGATGGAAACCCAGACTGAGCCCCAGGAGGGCCCAGAGGACTCTCCTCCCGGCTCCCCGGTTCTGGTGCGGGATGACTCTGACCACAGCAGCGTGGTGAGTCATTCTCCATGCTCAACGGGCAGAATGTACTGTATTTTCAACATAGGATAATGTTAATGTTTTTATTAATTTGTTTGTTTTCTTCTTTAAAGGAATCTGAGCTGATTGAAAGCGTGGAGAAGGAGGACTCTGCCCCGAGCCCGGTGCCAGAGGAGCAGCCTAAGATCCAGGTCAGTCGGCTTGTAGGAATGTTTCCCCCGGGTCACATGAAATGGTGCAACGTCCTCCGGTGGTCAGTGTTTTCAATGCGTCGCTTCTCTGCTCCTCGTCCAGAACGTCATACCCCAGCAGCTGTTGGACCAGTACCTGTCCATGACGGACCCGGACAGGGCCCAGACCGTGGACACGGAGATAGCCAAACACTGTGCCTTCAGCCTGCCTGGGGTGGCCCTCACGCTGGGCCGCCAGAACTGGCACTGCCTCAAGGACACGTACGAGACGCTGGCCACTGATGTTCAGGTAGGGGCCAGGTGACCCGCCACAGGGGCCCAGATGGAAAGGGTTTTCCTGTACATTTCTTAGTCCTGTTAAGGCAGTTCCCCCTGTAAGTCCTCTAAAACAAGCGCTTTTATCGAAAGTGCTTTACAAGTCATGCCTCACATTCACCCATTCATACACACATTCAACCACCGAGGACGGAGTCAGCCATGCAAGGAGACAGCCAGCACGTCAGGAGCGGTTAGGGGTCTTCCTCAAGGACACCTCGACAGTTTTTGCTAGGAGGAGCCGGGGGTCGTACCAGCAACCTTCCGGTTGTGAGGCGACCGCTCTACCTCCTGAACTATACTGCCACCCGTCCCTTGTATAACTTCAATGTTAATTGATTCACAAATTTATTGAAAAACAAGTGAATCTTAAGATTGTACAGAATGTTCAACACAGATATATTTTTTAACAATACGAATAATTTTCGTATCTGGTAAAATGGGTTTTTGCAATTATTTTTTTACATTTTTTTCCTTGACCAGTGGAAGGTGCGTCGTACGCTGGCCTTCTCCATCCATGAGCTGGCTGTGATTCTGGGCGACCAGCTGACGGCCGCCGACCTGGTGCCTATCTTCAACGGCTTCCTCAAAGACCTGGACGAGGTCCGCATCGGGGTCCTCAAACACCTCTTCGACTTCCTCAAGGTCAGACCTCACAGCCCCGTGGGGTATACGTGTACCTCGCCTTGTATTCAAGTGCACATTTTTTCATTCTAAAGATCCATGCAGCTTGTTTTTTATTTATTTTTGAGGCCAACACAAAACTTGATTCATTATGTTTTTCTATACCTAATTCTGGTGATAATATTTTTAACATATTTTACATACATTTTAGTTTTGTCCAAATCGTATTGATCTGTAGTAGTCTGTAATGGTCGATTTGCACCACTGACTACACTATGAGGCTCACATGAACCTGGTTTAACAGTTGCTGCATGCAGAGAAGAGGAGAGAGTATCTCTACCAGCTGCAGGAGTTCATGGTGACCGACAACAGTCGCAACTGGAGGTTCAGATATGAGCTGGCCGAGTAAGTGTCCTGTTTTTCGGGCTTTTCACGCTACACACAGTGGCTTCAGGTGGTGCAGCTGGAGTCACTTTGTTCACCAGCATTTCACTTTGTGGTCCACGCTGTAACCTCCAAGTGTTTCTAAATCCCTGCATGTGTCTTGTGCTCCAGGCAGTTGATCCAGATCATAGAGTTGTACAGCCACTACGACGTGTATGACTACCTCAGGCAGATTGCTCTCACACTCTGCTCAGACAAGGTCTCCAAAGTCCGGTGGATCTCCTACAAACTGGTGAGTGAGAGAGGGAGCGTTGGTCCCTTTTCCCTTTTTTAAAATCAGTTGTAACCCTCATTACCTGTGCCCTATGTGCTTGAAAAGTGTGTAAACAATGTAAACGCATCATAGCATGGGCCCTTCCTTCTTCACACCTAGATCCAAACGTTACTTTACAGAGATGTTTACCTAGTGTTGTCATGGTTACCAGTATTAGCGGTGTTGAATGTCCACCGGTGGGATTTGAATTGTAATAATAATAATTATGTTTATTAAATGTTCTTAGGCTTGCCCACTACCACTAGTGGTATTTAGGGCATTTCGGGGGGGGGGGGGGTGTAATGGTTTTAATGAACAAGGATTTTAATTATGAACATATTTAGCATTTATTTCAATGTTTAAATTACCAGAAAGCTGTACCAACTTATCAACTCAACTTAATAGGCATAAAAAGGTAGCAATCTTTTTTCTTTTTCTGGTGGAACAGTCATCCACGATAGCGCCGGTGTGATTTCTCTTCGGGTGAATTGCACCAGTTCTGCTGTGCAATTTTCTCCAAACTTTGCACAATGTTTGATTTGTGCTCATTGGAATTAAGTCTACTCTCAAGCTATATGTGCAGCTGTGTCTTCAGAAACGTTTAGGCTACAATGAAGCTCTGCTGGAACCAAGGGGAGAACCAAGTGTGACCGCTGAGTGGATCCAAAAGACACTGACGTCCACTTCTTTAAATGAACTATTTGAATATCCATTCAGATAACGCAAATGAACAAATTGTCAAATGATGTATTCGGGACAGCCCAAAATTTGGTATAGGTCATAATATAGGTAATTTAATAATATTATTCTTTTATTATAAAATTATTATAATTTTATATAATTATATTGTATTATATAAGTGGGGAAAAGTAAATAACGTAAGGGCTACAATATTGTTAAATACTGTTAAGTTGTGAAAAGTACATGCATTCCCTGTAATGCCGCCTTTGAAAACCAAGGAACGGTATCACTTTATGCCATATTACAGTATCCTAAATCTAATAGCACATCTAGTCTGGTATATGGATATAATATCCATATATTGCCCATCCCTTTAGCGGTGTTCTCTGAAGAAGCTCCTTGCGCTGTATGACACCGTGGTAACCCTAAGCCGCCATGCCCATTTTGTATGGCCATGTCAACATCAAGGGTGTTTACTGTGAATGACGCACAGGCAATAAATCCTTCACGGTTGGGTGTGACCTGGTACCTGTCAAGCTAGAACAAAAACTACTTTGTATAATTCTTATTTGTGCTGATCAAATCGGAGTCTTGCCCCGTGGCGTTTATATTTTTGTTGCTGCAATGAAACATGATGATGATGATGCCATGTTCCGTATTGTGGTAGGTGGTGGAGATCCTCCAGAAGCTGTATGCAAGTGGAGCGAATGACCTCGGCCTGAACTTCATCAACGAGCTCATAGTCAGATTCTGCCACTGTAACAAGTGGGTGGGGCGGCAAGCCTTTGCATTCATCTGTCAGGTCAGTGAGTCTCCTCTACTTCCCTTGCAGCCATTCTTGTAGTTCCCTGACACATTGTTTTACCTTATTTATTTGTGTTGCATGCAGGCTGTGGTGGAGGAGGACTGCATGCCCATGGATCAGTTCGCCCAGCATCTCCTGCCCAGTCTGCTGAGCCTCTCTTCGGACTCGGTGGCCAACGTGCGCGTCCTGGTAGCCAAGGCGCTGCGACAGAGCGTCATGGAGAAAGGTGGGGTGGAGGTCCTTTAGTTTGTCGTACTTCCTGTTTCCATACCGGTGGTGGTCTGTAGTACTGATCTGTTCCCCTGGGTCGTGTCCTGCAGTCTACTTCAAGGAGCCCGGCTGCCCCTACTCTGACGAGCTGGAGGAGACTGTGATGGCGCTGCAGACGGACAAAGACCGCGACGTGCGCTTCTTCGCCACTCTGGACCCCAACAAGGCTCTGATGGACACGGCTCCTTAATCTAGCTGCCGGCGCTGCCCCCCCACTTAACCCCCCCTCCCCCACTTAACCCCCTCTGCCTGTCTGTCTACCTGTCTGTCTGACCGAGGCACAGTCAGCGTCTAACTGCCGTCACCAGCACCTCGATCACCGGACCTCCGCCACCTCCAGAACTGTCCTGGGCCGGTCACACTCTACAGAGATTTGTACAGACTCCAGCGTACCGACCTACATCACGCATGCTCTCGGGAAAACAAAAACTTTTGGGTTTCTTTCTGCGACGAGACCTGCATAACGCACACGATATAATGCAACATAGACATTTTCGCAAGCAAAAAGGGGTGTTTTGGATCCCTTCTTGCCAAGGAAGCTCCCCCATCAATAGTGAGCAGGACTCAAGAGATTAGTCTAACCCTTCTTCGGTAGCGACCGTGTCTCCTCGTCACTCCGCTTGTCCTCCTGTCTTCCTGCCCTCCCTTAAGACCCTGCTTCACCAATCACTGACTGGGCTAATCGCTTGTTCGCCAACCTAATTATGAGCTTGTGATATAAAATGGATTCTTTATTATTTTTATTCCTCATTACTTTTTTTTTTTTGGGGCGAAACGAACAAGCGGGCAAACAAGTCTGCCTTGACGGGCGTGAGCACCAACTCAACTGATCCAGACCTTAAGTGTGTGTGTGTGTGTGTGTGTGTGTGTGTGTGTGTGTGTGTGTGTGTGTGTGTGTGTGTGTGTGTGTGTGTGTGTGTGTGTGTTCCAAGATGGCAGGAGAGCCATTGAAATACCTCTCTGTCAGGACTGGGCTCGTGTGTTTTACAGCAAGGGGGTCCGGGGTTTGAGCAGACAGAATGTTGTGTGGAACTGCTCTCACCAGGGACGGGAGGGGGGGTGGGGGTGTGTGTGGGAGAGAGAGCCTTATTGTGGTTCAGGAACATAGGAACGCTTAATCTTAACAAGGGCTCACGATGACGTGACCCGGGGTTGATTTTTAAACTTCGGAAGAGTAATGGACGGGGGGCACTCAAGCACACTATCATGTTTTGTTGGATCATGCATGTCAAGCCTTCCTCCGTCTTTCCTTCCCCCTGTTGTATAGTCCATCAGTCCACCGGCCCTTCTTAAGTTAACCACGTATGTGACCATGGTAGCATTTCAGGTTATCCGGCTTGACCCAAGTTGTACAGTAGCAAATTCTGAACAGTCGGGTAAAGCGACAGCGGCGGTATTATTATTATTATTATTAGCCCTTGTGGGCTAATAATGCATTGGGTTAAATGCATTCAGTATGAGGTTTCTCTAAACCCCCCCCCACCCTCCCTGGCTATTGGAACATTGTATAGCTTCAACCTGTGGAAACAACAGTATGTGTTTATGAAACGATGGCCAGTCGTGTGTCATTTTATTTTTACAATGACGTGTGTGAATATGTTGGGAGCAGTCACCAAGTCACTTTCCGAGTCTTCAGTGCTTTGAGCCTCCTCCCCCCCCCCCCCTCCAAGTGTGTAAATCGTCACCCATCATTCTGACCATGACTTGAGACATCTCAGCTGATCTCTCCCCCCCCCTCACGTACTTCTTGCGTTGGGAAGGAGAGTTGACGGTGCGGCCGTGCAGCGCCTGTGCTCATCTCATGTCAGCTAAAACATTGTGCACCCCCCCCATCTCATTTTTTTTAATGTGGTAGAACTGTTAATATATGCATTTTATGAAAATTATTTTTCTTTTCAATTATGCACCACTGTTCAAAGATTTTATATCCTAACTTTGCAAAAATCTACAACCTTTGTAATATTCAATGGTTTTCTTTTAAAAGGACATTTTATGTAATGTTATTTTTAGCATTCTGTAATTAAAATGATGAACATGAGGTTGTGTTCAGTTTTAATGTTTAAACAATTTGAATATGCACAAATCCAGCTGCCGAGGACGACCGACGGCACCTTAATTCTGCTTGTTGTTGAATGAATAAGAAACAACTTTTACTACAACATAAATGGTCTTATTGCTATTCATCTTCTGTGCCACAAGCACACACCTTCTGGAAGGGGGGGGGTGGTCTACAATCTGCATTCTTTTCGTTTGAAGAGGAGCACCTTCCTATCCCAGGCGGTCCTCCCGAAGCTCTGTATGAGCTCCATGCCGCACAGGGCCTCCAAGTGGTCCCTGGCGTGCTGCGCCACATCCCCTCTGATCCGCAGGCCCTTGAAGTGGTCGAAGTCCGACCGGCCCAGCTTCCGCAGCCGACGGGCCGCGGACCGATAGCACTTCCAGGGCTGAGCCTCCAGGACGAGGTGGTCGCTCATGGAGGCCAGGCGGGAGAGGAACGTCAACAGGGCGGCGTCTCCGTGGTTCAGGTGGACCCACATGGTGACGGCGAAACAGAAGCACACCTGGAAGCGGGGGTTACCGTGATCTTGGAGGTAGTCCTGCAACGGATCCCGGTGGCTTCCGGAGGTGGTGGTGGTGATGTCCAGAGGAATGAAGGAGATGTTCCCGGGATGAGGGTTGGTCTCCTGGGCTCGCTGGATGAGGCTCTCGTCCAGGTCGAACCCCAGGATGTGAGCTGCTGTCATCGTGTCATCGGTGCTCTCTTCCTTCTCTGGTCTCAGCACTAAATGTTTGTACAGTGCTACACTCAGGTCCTGAATAGGAGAAATAGGGAAAGAAAACGTACTTGATGATATTCACGCATTAGATATATACTTCATACCCCGTTACTTGAATAGCAGATCAGATGATTAGAGCCATGGTGTCTTCTTCTTGCCACACACCCCTGAGTTACAGCCCACGTCGAGCATCAGGACCGTTTGGTGACCGTCCCTGTAGCCCAGGTCCTGAAGGAGCGTTTCGGGCAGTAGAGCCAGGCGGTTCTCCGGTGGGTTAAACGTGTAATAGTTGATAAAGTTGCCATAAGGAGCGGCACCTGGGTCATCGGAATCCTCCGTGTTCTCTTGTTGTTCACATGCTGCCATTGTAGTTGTGTAGTGTGTGTGCGCGTCCTCCTAACACGTCCGACTAGAAACATTAACCTGGTGTGTGTGCGTCCTAACACGTCCGACTAGAAACATTAAGTGTGTGTGTGTTAACTGAAGCTAGTTTGTCCCTTATGAGCTCCCGTAGCTGACGGTGTGTGTTGCTATTTGGTGACATTGAAGGTGAAGAAGACTCTTTATTATTAGTGTTATTCACACGAAAGGTGAGCAACGAACCCCTCCAGAAGGTCACACATGTCCCATATGAATTATTATTAATGAATAGTGAATAGTGAATAGTGTTGGTTGTGAGGTGTGTGTTGGGTGAGCTAGCTCCAGTGAGCTTCTGAGTGTCCTGTTTCTCAACCTTCCCTAAGCGTTTTGATTATGGATTATTGATCATCTCAATCTGAAATACTGTAATAATAGTAAGTCAGCTCATTGTTTTTGTTTTATATATATATATACATACACATACACATCATCCACATGTTTATAACGAAGCTATTTTATGGCATTTAGTGTACTAGTGAGCCTCTACCAATGTTATCTGAACATGTTAATGGTTGCGGTATGTCTTAGCATTGTTTTTTAATATTATTATGATATTGATTTCATTGACGGGGATGGTTTTTTCTAAACGCACTTTTAAAGCTTTTCCCTTTTTTTTTAAATTAAATCTTGCTATATATATATATTTTTTTTATTCCAATCAGGATCCATCCCCTCCGATCGATCACCATGGTGTCCGGTAAGCGGCTGGCTGATATTGGCTATCGGGCGTTCTCCGGATCGATGATGCTGCTGACGGTGTACGGGGGCTACCTGTGCGCGCGGCGGGGCTACCGCTACATGCAGAGGCAGAAACACCTGCAGCTGGCAGCCGAGAACCAGGACGGGGCCATCAAGGACTAGATGGATGGACTACTTCTTCTTTTTCGTTTTCGTTGAACTTCGTTGATGTTCATTGTTTGTTCATTGATCCAATAACACAATTATTGCAAGATGTTCCTGTATGGACCCCACATCTACTCAAACATCCACTCACACATCTACTGTAAGTCATGGTAAATGCATCCATGCACAAAGGAAGATTGCTTGGTCGGTCACAATGATGGCTCATAAACTATGAACACACAACTCTTCATTATCCAAATGTCCCAGTGGAGAATAAATATTGCCAATCATATGTTTTGTGAACACCACACACGCTCAATAATTGCACGATGATGTGATGGGTTGTAAGATTATACACAAATAAAATGTCAAATGATAAAAACATGACTCCTGAATGAATATTTACATCTAAACTTAAAGCCGATCTTTTAACATTGTCGTTTGGCTCCTAGGAGTGGCCCCTCAGCTCTCGTTACAGCTTAATGGACCCGTTAGCCAGCACTAGCCTACCCCTGCTGCCGATAGGTACTAGACTAGAGGTTCTCTACATGGTCCATCTCACCATCAGACTGATAGGTACTAGACTAGAGGTTCTCTACATGGTCCATCTCATCATCAGACTGATAGGTACTAGACTAGAGGTTCTCTACATGGTCCATCTCATCATCAGACTGATAGGTACTAGACTAGAGGTTCTCTACATGGTCCATCTCATCAGACTGATAGGTACTAGACTAGAGGTTCTCTACATGGTCCATCTCACCATCAGACTGATAGGCACTAGACTAGAGGTTCTCTACATGGTCCATCTCATCATCAGACTGATAGGCACTAGACTAGAGGTTCTCTACATGGTCCATCATCAGACCGATAGGTACTAGACTAGAGGTTCTCTACATGGTCCATCTCATCATCAGACTGATAGGTACTAGACTAGAGGTTCTCTACATTGTCCATCTCATCAGACTAGACTAGAGGTTCTCTACATGGTCCATCTCATCATCAGACTGATAGGTACTAGACTAGAGGTTCTCTACATTGTCCATCTCATCAGACTAGACTAGAGGTTCTCTACATGGTCCATCTCATCACCAGACTGATAGGTACTAGACTAGAGGTTCTCTACATGGTCCATCATCAGACTGATAGGTACTAGACTAGAGGTTCTCTACATGGTCCATCTCATCAGACTGATAGGTACTAGACTAGAGGTTCTCTACATGGTCCATCTCACCATCAGACTGATAGGTACTAGACTAGAGGTTCTCTACATGGTCCATCTCATCAGACTGATAGGTACTAGACTAGAGGTTCTCTACATGGTCCATCATCAGACTGATAGGTACTAGACTAGAGGTTCTCTACATGGTCCATCTCATCAGACTGATAGGTATTAGACTAGAGGTTCTCTACATGGTCCATCTCATCAGACTGATAGGTACTAGACTAGAGGTTCTCTACATGGTCCATCTCATCAGACTGATAGGTACTAGACTAGAGGTTCTCTACATGGTCCATCTCACCATCAGACTGATAGGTACTAGACTAGAGGTTCTCTACATGGTCCATCTCACCACCAGACTGATAGGTACTAGACTAGAGGTTCTCTACATGGTCCATCTCATCAGACTGATAGGTACTAGACTAGAGGTTCTCTACATGGTCCATCTCACCATCAGACTGATAGGTACTAGACTAGAGGTTCTCTACATGGTCCATCTCACCATCAGACTGATAGGTACTAGACTAGAGGTTCTCTACATGGTCCATCTCATCAGACTGATAGGTACTAGACTAGAGGTTCTCTACATGGTCCATCTCACCATCAGACTGATAGGTACTAGACTAGAAGTTCTCTACATGGTCCATCTCATCATCAGACTGATAGGTACTAGACTAGAGGTTCTCTACATGGTCCATCTCATCATCAGACTGATAGGTACTAGACTAGAGGTTCTCTATGTTCCTGGTCCACCCTACCCCATCTAACCATACCGCAGTCTGCTTCTGTTCTCCAGTGTGCTGCTGTGATCCCCACCTGAAGGATACCGGCCAGCACCACACACATTATATTCTCATTTTACTATTTGTACTTTTCCTGGTTTCTTTGCACATTACTATGTATGCCACTTCTTATTGCACTCCTGAACCATCCCTGAAGGAGGGATCCCCTTCCACTCTGTGTTCCTTCTCAAGATTTCTTCCTCCATAATTAAGGTGTTAAGTGTTTTCTTGGGGGGGGGGGGGGGGTTTCTTGGAGGGGGGGCTGGGGGTTTGGGGGGTGTTGTAAACATGTGGCCTGAAAAGCCCTTTGAGACTAAAACTGTGATTAAGGGCTAGACTCATACAATTGACTTGACTTGGAGGATTGAAACACACATTTAAATCGACAAATGGATGGATTTTTAAATACATTGATTTTTTTTTTGTACAAGGCACTCAATATAGAACTTATACTGAAGATGTCCCTCCTGGATTTGTCAGAAGGCGGTGACAGCAAATAGTGTACACAATAATTAACAGAACGCCACGAACAAAAGTGTTATCTATCTATAAACACGGGCAACCATTCAAAAGCAGTAATAAAAAACAATTGTAAATTGATCCACAAGCATATTAAGTCAACACAATAGCATTCACAGGACAATGTAGTAAAAAAAACAAAAACAAATCATCACCCAAGTTCATCGCACCAATAAAACTGGAGGACAACCTTGAAGCTAAACAAACCTGCAGCTGGAATCGTCATCAAGAGAAACAAGATTCTCTCTTCAGACACCACAATAATAGGATATACAACAATCGCTTCACACACGCACACACACTCACACACACACTCTCTCTCACACACACACACACACACACACCGTAATAACGTAATCGGGATGTTTTCTTTCATCCAGTGTCCGGTTCCTTCTGCTGTTCTTCTCCTCGCAGCATGTTAAGGTGTCTGTTGTGGCTCTGTATGGATGAGTTGGTCGGTGGGTAAGAGGTGAGCTGCAGATAAGACCCCTCTCCGGCTATGGGGTCACCAGCTGCTGTGGTTCTGGACACCCCACCCCGGGTCCTTGGAGGAATGGCAGCAGTGGCCGTTGGTGCCGTTCTGCCGCTTGGGAGAGAGCGGGACGCGGGCCGAGGGCCGGGGGACGGCAGCCCCGGACTCAGACACGTCCGCCGCCACCGCCTCCTCCTCCTCCGAGCTGCTCTCGATGTCGCTGCGCACGTCCTTGGACACCTGGTAGGCAAACAGAAAGGTACGATGCATTAGACATGTCCCCCCCATGCAGAGACAAGTGTAGCTAGTTTGGTGCATTGCATGCTCAGATACTGTTACGATACAATGCCTTTTTCGGCATTCAATAGAATTAAGAAGTGGGCCCATTTCATAATTCATCATAATAGCCTATAACCTCTCAATGTTATTACCACCAATCACTCTATCGTCTGTGGCCCCACACGGTCGGCCTCGCTGTGGGAGTCGCACACACATCGCTGAACGGCACACATGTCTTACATCCACTTGCATCATGACATTTTTAGATCAATTAACTGTTCAAAACAAGCCTAATCGGAAGTCCTCATGGTGATGACATCACAGTGCTGATTAGCATACGTGATGAAGAAAGCAGTCTGTAGGATGAAGAGGGAGAACCATTTAATGTAGAATAGGACGACTCTCTGTGATGTTCAATTAGGGTTGTTTGCAGTTCAAGTGTTGGTGGTGGTGATAGTGGAGGTGTCGATCGAGTGTGATAAGTGATATTTGTAATTGGTTTTACAGATTACACGTTGTAAGACATACGCCCACACGTTCAAACTAACCGTAAGTCAAAGGGATGACAAGTTACCATGGTTACCTGGTGGGGAAGGATGGAGGGTGTTTACTACCAGCTTGTTATATCAGTTGCTTAACAACATTCTTCTCGGAGTTATCTTTATTTTTGTCATTATTATATTGAGTAATTATTATAATTATTTCTCTTATCTAAATGAATCCTGTTTTTTTGGTTAAGGAGGTGAAAGGAGGATTGGGGACCTGGCTCACATTTGACAACACCACATCTTTCCAACCAATGATACAAATGATCACTTATATACACAAATTGCACTTTGACTTACGGTTTGTGTGCGTGTCTAACAAACACCACACGATAACCAATTAGCACAGACAACCAATTAGCACACAAGCAAGTTTTAGTTTCCTTTAGGATGGCAAAGGCATCTCCATGAAGGAGGATGTGAATACACAACACAGCACAGCATTCAAGTTAAAGCCAATGTTGACAATGGGATTTCCAGCAGATTTCGTGGCACACTGGTGAGTTAGTGTTCAGTTTGGCTTCAGTTCGAGTTTGAGTTCCTCCACATATTCATTTTATGTTGAAAATGATGTTTAGGTTTTTTTATACTGTGTTTCATGCTACAAATGACGTAAAGGTGAAGGTCTACATTAATACGAGCTCAACTTAGCTGGTTAAATGGTTAAGTTTACGTATTAGGTAAGAGATGGTTAAATAGTTATTAGGTAGTTAAATAGTTATTAGGTGGTTAAATAGTTAATAGGTAAGAGATGGTTAAATAGTTAATAAGTTAGAGATGGTGAAAAAGTGAATAGGTTAAAGATGGTTAAATATTTATTAGGTTACAGATGGTTAAGTTTGGGTTTTAGGTTACAGATGGTTAGCGTTAGTTAAGTTATAAGGTTAAGGCTGGTTCGGTTTAGGTAGGCTATTAGGTTAGAGATGGTTAGATATTAGGTATTAGGTTAGAGATGGTTATGTGAATGGTTGGGATTAGGGTTGGTTTAGGTTTTAGGCTAAATATGGTTATGTTTAAGTGTGTGAAATGTGTGCCTAATTCTAATTTTAACCACCAGGGGGCGGTATGGCGCCACGCAATAATTAATGACACATACACACGCCAAGGGAGCCCCAACCACCAGATGGAATGAAAGTGAAACTTACAGCACAAAGAAGCAGATAAGAGTGTAGGAAGAGAAGCAGAGATAAGAGAAGGCGAGCAGGGGTTCACTGGATATAGATAAAGAAATAGACAACATCTCTGACTCCAGAGGAAACAGACGGCGTCTGAGGAAGGAACGACAATGGAGCACAATGAACACTTTCAAAATAGATGGAAAACATACACTTTCACAAGTTTAAAGTTCATATAATTGTGAAATAAGTGTGAAACATATGGTTGTGTACATATGTGTACACAGCTACACTCCACTAGCTTCACATCGCCAGACCAATCTGCAACTACATATTAGTCTGGATATGTTTATATTCCGTACTGTTCAATATGCAGGCTATTTTGGTTGGGAACTAAAATACAAATACCCTTTTTGTAACTTAGCATCTGGGCTTTACTAGCCTGAGATCAGACGGAATTGTCAACTCATGCCACTCCCATTTCCATCTTCAGTCTG
>CM051002.1:34371266-34383766 GCA_027704905.1 Muraenolepis orangiensis | reverse complement strand
TAGATCAATTCCCCTTCATTTTTTGCTAATTAGTTTGCCAACAAAAGCCAGACTTTTACCAGCTCTAGGGCTGTTGTTCCATATGACTTTAGGGTCTGTTAAAATAATATGACGTTTATAAAATAATAGTACTGGTTCTCTAAATCCACGACTTGACATTTTAGTTCCACTTGAAATAACATTTGCTGTCTAACGGCCGTCCGCTCTGTAAATTGATGCTTTTCTGGTCAACTGTTCTGGTCTGGAGGAAACATCATCAGGCCCTCTTGCCATTGGCCCGGCTGCTTATGGCCCTGTCACACCTTGACCATTTAGCCAGTGTATGCCCACCTATCAAAAACGTTTCTCTAAAACGCTGGCATACATCGAATAAGTTCTGGGTAAGTTTTGTATAAGTTAAGAGCCCGCTGAAGCACGCTGGTATACGTCGTAGTACGCCGAGAATTTTTCGACGTATGCCAGTGCTCAAACCCTGCATACGCGGGCCACAAGTTGTAGGTAAGTTAGTTGACACGTGTTCACACACGTTACTTGCAAGTTACTCATAAGTCAAAATACGTTCAGATAATGTCTAGCGCCCACGGCCACGAGACTTCTTGGCAGCGTTCTTCAAAGTTTTCTTCGGCATGACGGTGATATTGATACGGTGATGTTGATACGGTGATGTTGATACGGTGATGTTGATCCGGTGATGTTGATACGGTGATGTTGATACGGTGATATTGATACGGTGATGTTGATACGGTGATGTCGATACGGTGATGTCGATACGGTGATGTCGATACGGTGATGTCGATACGGTGATGTTGATACGGTGATATGGTGATATGGTGATGTCGATACGGTGATGTCGATACGGTGATGTCGATACGGTGATGTCGATACGGTGATGTCGATACGGTGATGTCGATACGGTGATGTTGATACGGTGATGTTGATACAGTGATACGGTGATGTTGATACGGTGATGTTGATACGGTGATGTTGATACGGTGACGTTGATACGGTGACGTTGATACGGTGACGTTGATACGGTGATGTTGATACGGTGATGTCTAGTGCGGTTATGATTTGAATCGTCGAGCGGCAGCCTTTTTATCGGCTACGACACGTGATTGTTATGCTATGCACAAGTGAGACTATCGTTGGGTATAGGTTGTGAACGCTGGCATCACGCTAAGCATTCGTTGGTATAAGTTATCTATAAGTTATCGAAAAGTTCTATATAAGTTACTAATACGTTATGTATATAAAAAAAATGTTTGAAAACATTGATAGTTCAGCGCATGCCAGCGTTTTAGAGACATGTTGATACGTTGGCATACGCTGGCTAAATGGTCTCGGTGTGACAGGGCCATTAGCGGGGGGGGGTACTGACCTCCAGCAGGAAGTCGGAGGCGTCGTGGACACACATGACCAGGCTGCCCACCCGCAGCATGTTGTTGGCGTAGGAGAAGCTGATGAGGCTCACCGTGGCCAGGTGGTGGACGAACATGACCAGGAAGTCCTGCAAGGGGGGGAGGAAACGTCAGCATGTGTGTGCGTATGTGTTGATACACTTTGCTGTCCTTTTTTTGTTCATTTTTATTTTTATTGTATATATCATTGTTTTTTGAGATTTATACTGCGGGAGGGAATGGGGAGCAAGCATTCCAATGTCCTTGTTACAAATGGCAAATAAATATGTTGTATCTTGTATCTTGTATCTTATTATGTCAACGTATGTATGTAAGCCTATTCATAGGCTTACATACCCATTCATGAAAATAAATTGTATTGAACAGTAATTTTTCTGAAATGTTATACCACAACAGACTGGACAAGCCAATTGCACAGTTCTATGTTCACAAAAAACACACTTGTATTTCTGTAATAGCTACGCTAAACTAGTATCTGGTCAAAGTTAGCCCAGCGAGGAGCGGTCCAGGCCTCTTCAATGTAAGGTTGGGTTAAGGTTTCTTTCTAGGAGTCTAACTAACCCGGCAGTCGGAGTACCAGAGGTTACACAGAGGTCATGTGCTGGCTCATCTCCAAAAGCAGCTTCAAAGCTCACCCATATGGCCTTAATGACACAAACATGTACTCATTTAAGCCTGTATGCATTAATATGTATACTTATGTTTTTTAGAACAACATTCAAAAAGCGAATAACTCTTTTTATGTCCGTTTATATCAATATTCTCCAGCTTTTGGCAAACACTGAAATAATAATAATAATAATAATAATAATAATGATAATAATAATAATGATAATAATAATAATAATAATAATAATGATAATAATAATAATAATAATAATGATAATGATAATGATAATGATAATAATAATAATAATAATAATAATAATAATAATAATAGTAATAATAACTTGGTAATAATAATAATAATAAGTTGGTTGGTTGAGTGGCTCAACCAACCCTGGGGTTGTGTCTAATTGTATTAGGCGGTGGTGCAGCGTAAGCATGTGACAGCATGTGACCATCCCATGGCGTGTGACACCACAATGGAACCAGAAAACCACACTTTCACCGCCACTGGTCTCCAAGACTCCAACACACGCTTCATCACATGTGAACGTGCACACACACACACACACAGACACACACACAGACACACACACACACACACATCACACACACTCTACTGATACCCTACTGATCATGTGTTATTGCAATAGTACACACACACACACACACACACACATGCACACTCACACATTCACACACACACACGCACACACACACACACACACACACACACACACACACACACACACACACACACACACACATTCACACACACTCTACTGATACCCTACTGATCATGTGTTATTGCAATAGTACACACACACACACACACACACAAGCCCACACATGCACAAACACACGTGCGCACACACACACACACACATCCTACTGATTCCCTACTGATGATGTGTTATTGCAATAGTACACACACACACACACACATACAAGCACGCACACGTGCATGCACACACACACACACGATTGTGCACACACACCCATGCATGCGTACACACACATACACACACAAATGCATACACACACACACAAGCACACACACGCACAAACTCATGTGCGTACACTCACACACACCCCCACACACACACACACACAAACGCACGCACACAAACACACAGCTCTTACCTTCCTTTTAATGTCAACAAACTGGGAGAACATGAGGGACCAATAGAAGGCCAGCTCCATCACATAGTAGTGGTACAGGCCTGGAGTCAGGACCTACGGGGAGGAGTGTAAAGACAACACAACGTGTCAGACACACACTCCATCAATCATATCTTTTGTTTATCTCATCTCATCATGTGTTTACGGAAAAAAGCTGTTTTCACGCCTGGATGACCATTTATAGCTAAGAAGAACAGATTCAAGTTCCCGGTGGCAGAAAGCTGCCAAGCAGGCCCCAGCAGAAGAGATGTCAGTCCAGATAGAGAGAGAGTCAGAGAGTCAGACGCTTTGGACGGCCCACACACACGCTGTATGTGAATACAGCTCGGGGGTTGAATATATAGCATGGTTTACACAAGCTGTTTACACAAGCAAGAATGAAAATGGACGGCAACAATAGGAAAACGAATGCCAGAAAGATATGGATCAGTGTGTCCACAGAAGGTACCTCCCACCTGGGAGCTGGACCAATCAGATTACGTATCGACAAGGCCATCATCAACACACAAACAGATCATTCACCTCTTGTGCACTAAACTGTTTTTTATTTGTCAGCAATTGGCTGTCATCAAATGTGTGACATCACGGTTTGTATAAATAGATACACACTAGTGCAAGCTGACCACGGGGTTGTGCATATTTTACAGTCACCAAAAGATCTCATTTCAGCTTAGCCAACCTAAAGATGAAAAAAGTACCTGTCTTGTACTTGTAGGATCAATCTGTGAGCTTCCCGAGGATGGCTTGACAATTTTGGTTCATACTTCATGACAATGACAATAAACACATTCTGATTCTGATTCTGATCTCTCTCTACCGATCACTCTGGTCAGCAGAGCGGCCGATCCCAAGACTTCACCGAGATAAACACCACACACGACACGCAGCGTGAAATACCAGAAACAGAACAGCACATGCTTGATCCAAGAAGTGTTCTACTTAAATGATGTTCTACTTAAATGATGTTCTACTTAAATTATGTTCTACTTAAATGATGTCCTCTTAGTGACCATGTCCTCTTAGTGACCATGTCCTCTTAGTGACCATGTCCTCTTAGTGACGATGTCCTCTTAGTGACCATGTCCTCTTAGTGACCATGTCCTCTTAGTGATGATGTCCTCTTAGTGACCATGTCCTCTTAGTGACCATGTCCTCTTAGTGACCATGTCCTCTTAGTGATGATGTCCTCTTAGTGACCATGTCCTCTTAGTGACCATGTCCTCTTAGTGACCATGTCCTCTTAGTGATGATGTCCTCTTAGTGACGATGTCCTCTTAGTGACCATGTCCTCTTAGTGATGATGTCCTCTTAGTGACCATGTCCTCTTAGTGACCATGTCCTCTTAGTGACCATGTCCTATGTATGTTACATGTTTTCCTTTTGGCTCAACACTCAATTCACTTCTCTCAAGAAGTCTATGGAAGTCCTGCTAGTAGTACAGTGGTGGAGAGTTCACAGTATACTGGTACACTGGTACACTGGTATACTGGTACACTGGTACACTGGTATACTGGTACACTGGTACACTGGTATACTGGTACACTGGTACACTGGTACACTGGTATACTGGTTGTGGAGTGTGTGGTTGGTGTCTGGTTGAAGCAGCCTCACCTGGCCTGAGTCGGACTGATTGGCTGGTGAGGCTGCACACCTGTGGGTCCTTGTTAATCAAGGCCCACAGGTGAAACCAACCATCTCCACACACACTTAAGAGGAAGAGCTCTAGCATGTTCCATCTGCTCTGTTCACTATGATTCAAACTCTTGAAATCAACCAGATTCCTCATCACCCTGAGTCCTTGTCCTCGGGTGGAGACCTCAAGAAGCCATTTTAACTCTGAAGCCTGGAAGCTCCAACTCTAGGTCCACTGCTCAGTCACATAGTTGAGGCTGGGTCAGTGTGGGGGGGGTGCTGTTTGGTGTTTTTGTCATCTCACCTGGTAAGGGTAGTTGTACCAGCAGTGACGTGTGTCCCACATCCAGGGACACTGAGAAACACACAGAGATGAGCAAACACATTAGTTCATCAAACATGATGACACGTAAACACCATCCATAAATACCATCTATCCCCTAACTGTAAGCACACAGGCTCAACAAACGAGACCATTACACAATGGTCTTGTTTGTGAAGTTCAAAAGCAAGCCAAGGCAAACAAATTACATTCACAATAACACACAAGACCCACTCGCTTACCTGCCAAAGAAACCAGACTCCATAGGTAAATATACAAAGATAAAATGTAAGCCTCCACCTAATGACGGAAAAAAACAGACAACGTGTCATCACAACATGCCATCCATGCAAACACAGAACAGATCCTCCACATTACGAATTCAAACACTGGCAGTTGGTTCCCAAAGTCCCCCCCCCCCCCCACCCCAACAAGAGGTCAAAGGGTAACCCCGGCGAGCATTGAAGCCACTCACATGCTCTCGCAGAACTTGGTGTGAGTGGTGGGCTTGTCCTGGTTCCTGCGGTGTCGGAACCATCGCTGGACCTTCCTCAGCTGCCAGTCCAGCTGCTTGGAGAGGCCGTCCAGGTGGCGAGAGTCTGGGTTCTGTTGGAGCGGGACGAGAAGAGGGTGGGGAATAGAAAACAATGAAATCATTTAAATAAAGGTCTGACTTGTCCTGCAAGCTCCAGTGGGGAGCTAGTGTATTAGTGTGGGGAGAATGCAAATAAAAAATCACTCCAAAATGAAGCCGCCATACCAGAACCTGTCCATGGTCAACACCAGGATACCAGAACCTGTCCATGGTCAACACCAGGATACCAGAACCTGTCCATGGTCAACACCAGGATACCAGAACCTGTCCATGGTCAACACCAGGATACCAGAAGCTGTCCATGGTCAACACCAGGATACCAGAAGCTGTCCATGGTCAACACCAGGATACCAGAAGCTGTCCATGGTCAACAGCAGGATACCAGAAGCTGTCCATGGTCAACAGCAGGAGGAAGCCACCGTGAATTAAAACGTGAAATTCTAACTTTTATCCAAATGTTATTCAAATGTAGAGGTGGATTGTGTGGGAGAACCTGGAGCCCAATCTATTCCTCCATTCCCCTTCAGCCTGTGGTCCCTGACTGAACACGTTCAGCTGCTCCACAAAACGCTGCAACCACCCATCGCTCACGTTGCTCAATACTGAATCTTGTGAATCCTGTTGTTAATAATAATAATAATAATAATAATGGATTGCATTTATGTGGGACATGTCTTGAGCACAGCAATGCGCTGAGTAGATCATTTTCGCAGATCTATTCATTTATTTCATTTTCAGCCTTTTGTAATTGTCTGGTTCTCTGGCTGCGTCACACGACCGCATTCCACCACGGTTCACTGTGGCGCACATGTGAGGCAAGACTAATGGAAACGGCTCAATTTGTACCAAGGCCAGAACTCTAAATGCTGCTCTACAGTTGACTATACCGCCTTCGCCCCCTTCATTTGTCTGCGCTTATTGAGGAATTCTTTATTTTGAACTCAGTTAGAACCACAGGCTATCAGCACTGTCAACACAAGTTACACACACTGCCCAGCCACACACACACACACATAGTCACACTTTAAATGCACTTTAAATGCTTTTAAATATTGTAAAAAAAGGGTTAAAAAAACACTTTGCTGTTCTATTTTAGGGAGGGAATGGGGAGTAAGCATTCCAATGTACTTGTTGCAATTGGCCAATAAAAATATCTTGTATCTTGTATATAGTATATAGTATATAGTATATAGTATACTTTGTTCCGGACCGTATAGTTATATTTATCCCACAACTCATTGTAAATACATTTTGTTGCATTGACTTTTATATATTTTATATATTTGTACATACTTAGTTTATACATTATACCGTTTTTCTATTTTCTGCATGACACTGGAACTTTCATTTCACTGCATCTCCTGTGTGTGTGTGACAGATAAAGGTCTACAGATAAAGGTCTACAGATAAAGGTCTACAGATAAAGGTCTGGAATCATGAATCTTGAATCTGAAAAGTGGTCTAAAGAACCACCAGCAGCATGTTAATGATGTGTGAGTAAAGTAAAGTCAAAGATATATTCAACAAGCAAGTGAGCTCTGGAGCACCCCTGACCCCCCAAGCCTGACCCCCAAGCCTGACCCCCCAAGCCTGACCCCCCCCAAGCCTGACCCCCAAGCCTGACCCCCCAAGCCTGACCCCCAAGCCTGACCCCCCAAGCATGACCCCCCAAGCCTGACCCCCAAGCCTGACCCCCCAAGCCTGACCACCAAGCCTGACCCCCAAGCCTGACCCCCCAAGCATGACCCCCCAAGCCTGACCCCCAAGCCTGACCCCCAAGCCTGACCCCCCAAGCCTGACCCCCCAAGCCTGACCCCCCAAGCATGACCCCCCAAGCCTGACCCCCAAGCCTGACCCCCAAGCCTGACCCCCAAGCCTGACCGCCAAGCCTGACCCCCCAAGCCTGACCCCCAAGCCTGACCCCCCATGCTGTCAACCACAGATCATCCTTGTTGTGAACAAAGACGGGATCAAAACCAAGTTCATCCCCATGCAGAACATCTTGGAAAACCGGCACGAGGGAGAGACGAGAGAGGAATGTGCCCCCTCTCTTCCTCCTCCAGCCGAGTGTAGCTGAAAGCCACTGATTATTAAACCATTAGCTCATGGCTTGTGCCGTGAAAGCTCCTCCCCCCCAGGGCAGCATGTGTAGCTGTGTGTACTGTGCACAGAGAATCGTAAAAGCCTTCCCTTTGTCTGCTGTGCTTTACCATGCGGGCACCTGGAGAGGAGAGGGCGTGGCAGGCCCATAAGGCAGGCCCATAACAGTGGACGTTGTGTACACCGGGGCACGGATCATTATGCAACATTTAGGGAATCAAGTTATGCCCTCTATGCCTTCATGTGGCCTCTATTTGACTTCTCGTAATGAGAGGTGAATACATAACTTGAAACCACGCCACTTCATCAAGAGGTAAAAAGCGATAGTTCCCTCTGTTCTGTTCTGTTCCGCCTGAACCATCCTCAGTGAATGACCTCATGACCTTTCAGCCCGGCAGCAGACACCTGGACACTTTACATGGTCAAACTTTAATCAAATAAGTCTTGTTCATGCGTTTGCAAATCAACATGCCAGACAGCCTAATGTCTAATGATAGCACCTGTCCTGCATAGTTCCCAACACATCATGGGAGGCAGGGGCGTGGGCGAGGGGGCTGAGAAGGATGAGAGAAGAGTACCTTTGTGATGGAGGTGTACACCTTCTCCAGCACGGTGTTGGGCTGTGCCCTCCGGTGGATCTCTGCCTGGATGTGGAGACTTCGGGCGCAGCTGCTGGCTATATATCTGTTCCCCCCCCCGGGACGGCAGAAAGGAAACAGTCAGTTGGTTTTGTGCGAGGGTAACAAGCTGCACAATCCATACACACAATGAAATGCACGCATGGACGACCGAAGCAATGACTTTGAGGCCTTGAATGGCCTCGACAGTGGATGACGATGAAGCTTGACGTTAGCTTTTTGATGTGTTTGGTGACAGTGGCAATGGAGAGACGATTTGTTTGAAATCGCAGGCGTTTCAGCACACATTTCATCACAGATCACTAGGGGTGTTTTTGAAAAAGTCGATTCACGTAAGAATCACAATTCTTATCTTCTTGTGTGTGTGTGTGTGTGTGTGTATGTGTGTGTGTGGGGGGGGGGGTGTTTACAGCATTGCTCAGTTGATATACCTTTTTCAAATATAAACACTCATCTACACCATACTACATCTATCTATAGACACTTTACTTTTGTGCATTCATTCACATATGGCAAACTTTCTTAGCGCACAGAGGACTGGAGTAACTCCTGAAATGAGTTCCCCTTTGCACTGAATCAAGAATCGATTTTGAAGAGTCAGTCAAAAAAAGAAAGAATCAAATTGAATGGTGAATGACCAAAAGATGTGAACCGTGATCACGGGTCAAGACCCAGTCTGCACGAACCAAATGACCCTTCAGCTTATCATGACGCCTTCGGTTACTGGGAGCCGAGCACAGAGAGCAGCTAAGAGTGGTGTTAATAACGCCTGTGGGCTCATCGTCACGCACAGAAGTCGTCTTGTCTCAAGTTTCTCACGTTGGAAATCATGGTGACTCTCTGTTTACACTCAAATAATTATTAATTAACATTAACATATTACATTATGACCTAATTATAACCTGTAGGCCACTGAGAGGAGAGTTCTCATTTATAGATGACTTATAGAGGTCAGGAGGTAGAGCGGTCGTCTGAGAACCGGAAGGTTGCTGGTTCGATCCCCCGCTCCTCCTCCTAGCCAAGTGTCGAGGTGTCCCTGAGCAGGAAACCCTAACTGCTCCTAACTGCTCCTGACATGCTGGCTGTCTCCTTGCATGGCTGACTCTGCCATCGGTGGATGAATTTGTGTATGAATGGCTGAATGTGAAAGCACTATGGATAAAAGCGCTATATAACTGCAGTCCATTTACCATTCATGGTAAGACGCGATACACTAGGTGTGGAATAAGTCCAGGGGAAAAAGCACATCTAATGCCCACAATATGCTTGGCTCACATAATAACCAGACTCCATGGGGCTCTGTGTTTTCCTCTGGTATTCCAATACTCTTATTTGCCAAGAACAAGCACAGGTTTCTCAAAAAACACTGCAGACTTATTGCAAAACCCCGGTCATGGTCTATGTGGCAGAAGGGTCTCAAATATTGATTTGATGGGTTGCAGATTTAGGGAGGGGGAGGGGGTGGGTTTAGGGAGGGGGCGTGGCACTGCTGGGGGATGAACAGAGTGCTCTTGCCACCCTATTCAATGGAACAAAAGACTCATTTAACGAGTTAATTTGAATACAATACTAAGTATATGAACGAGTTTTACATATTTTGCTTGCAGGAAGTGCTGGATTAAAAAAGAATGACACTTTATCTAAATCTAAATCTGGGAGATTAAGTCCTCTTTACACACACACACACACACACACACACACACACACACACACACACACACACACACACACACACACACACACACACACACACACACACACACACACACCACACACACACACACACACATAGTGACATGTGTTCCTCTGCATTAAGCAGTTATGTAACGCCATAAAGGATGTCTGTAGGAAAAACTCAGATATGAAAAACAACAACTGCAGGAATAGATATTATTATTATTATTATATTATTGTTAACATGACATTTATGAGCCCACTGAGATACAGGAATTAGATTAACGATGAATTCAAGTGTTAGCCCAGAACTACAACAAAGGAAAGGTCTGGGTTGTATAATAAAGGCCAAACAAAAGCCTGACTAGTCACACAGAGCACCTCCTTGTCTCTGCTGGTGGGAATATGACACTGGCTTCAGAGCCACAACCTGAGCCTCCGTGGTTCATTGTGGGCGAGACGAGCACACTACACACACTCACACTACACACACTTTGTTTGTGGCTCACGCCATGTGAAACAACCCCCTCTCACACTTCCAGCTTAGTTTATCTCATCGCTCATCGTGAATCTCCCAGCGTTGCCGTCGGTCTACCTGTACCTGCGCTACCATCTTGGTTTCTCTGTTGAGAAGGACAAAGAGACAATACCTTTCCTGGAAGATCCCAATCTCATCCCTTTAGCTGAAGTGACCCTAAACTACAAGTAAACCTCAGCTTAAACTGCTATACAAATGTTCATGTCGACAACACAGAGGGAGTTGGAGACGCGGGCCGATTCATGTCAGACATGCAAGATGCATCTAACCACTGTTCCTTCTACTGACCTCAAAATCAAGATTCAAGATAAGTACAATGAAATGCTTACTCCCCATTCCCTCCTGCAGTATGACATTCTAGAACAATCCTATAACAAATACATACATACTATACACATGAAATGAAAATTTAAAAAAATGAACTTTAAAAAATAACAATAAAGTGATTGATTCAAAAACCTCCATCAGCGTTGGAGCACCAGTGACCACCGTTTCCAGGAGACCAGGCGGTGTGTGTGTGGTGTGTGTGTGTGTGGTGTGTGTGTGTGTGGTGTGCGTGTGTGTGACCATGTGTGTGTGAGCAGTAAACAGGCAGAGGTTGGGGCCATGGAGATGGTATTGTCAGGGGACTAATGGCAGCAGGTTCCAACCACCCTTAAGTGGAAAACAGAAGTGTCCCTGGTCTATTCAGAGAGCGTAACCCTGGTCTTCTCCAACGATGACACAACCAAAAGGTGAGCTGCGGTGTGATCAGGTGATCCGTGTTTGGTAAACACACATTCACGAGTCTGAATTAAAGATGAGACTGCTATTTACCGGCCCTCGGGCTTCACGCCAGTCACACCAAACCAACAGTCAAAAGCTTCCTGGTCTGATGCTCGGATGGCAGACCTTGGACCATGTGGTGATAACCCGAGGCTAAAAGGGGAACCACCGGCCAATAGAAGCTCATAAAGCAGGCTTATGGTTCTCCCGTATCACACCGTATCACACCGTATCACACCACATCACACCGTATCACACCGTATCACACCGTATCACACCACATCACACCGCATCACACCGTATCACACGTATCACACCGTATCACACCACATCACACCGTATCACACCGTATCACACCGTATCACACCACATCACATCGTATCACACCACATCACACCGTATCACACCACATCACACCGTATCACACCGTATCACACCCCATCACACCGTATCACACCACATCACACCGTATCACACCACATCACATCGTATCACACCGTATCACACCGTATCACACCACATCACACCGTATCACACCACATCACACCGTATCACACCACATCACACCGTATCACACCACATCACACCGTATCACACCGTATCACACCGTATCACACCCCATCACACCGTATCACACCACATCACACCGTATCACACCGTATCACACCGTATCACACCGTATCACACCCCATCACACCGTATCACACCACATCACACCGTATCACACCGCATCACACCGCATCACATCGTATCACACCACATCACACCGTATCACACCACATCACACCGTATCACACCACATCACACCGTATCACACCGCATCACACCGTATCACACCGTATCACACCGTATCACACCCCATCACACCGTATCACACCGCATCACACCGTATCACACCGTATCACACCGCATCACACCGTATCACACCGTATCACACCGTATCACACCGCATCACACCGTATCACACCGTATCACACCGTATCACACCCCATCACACCGTATCACACCGCATCACACCGTATCACACCGT
>CM051002.1:34353766-34366266 GCA_027704905.1 Muraenolepis orangiensis | reverse complement strand
CTGGTCCACAGTGTACAGGGGGCAGACCATGAACTTAGAGGAAGGTCAAAATGGCTACTCCAGAAGATGGTAAAAGGTTAAGCGTTTAGAGTAGCACGTTAATCCAGAGAGGCTCAGGTTACAGTCAGTAACAGTCAGCCAGGAAACAGCTTGGCTTTGTTGAAGGCCTTCCACAGAGTATAGACAAGACCACTCTTAAATTAGTCTTAAACATGACACAATCTCAAGAGAAAAGATATACAAATATAATAATAACAAAGACACTTGCGTGTGGCTTCGGTACTTTATTTTATTTAGTACAAATAGTTTTATATATTATAGTATATCTTTAAAAATAAATAAAAAACAGGACATAGGCACAGACCGCACTGTGGTTAAGCAACTTTCAACACAGCTGGGTGGAAAAAGCATACATATTTGTCAACGCTAAGGCACATTTAGTGACAGAGAGACACACAGTTAGGCTGAGACAACAAATAACTGATACCTTAAAATAGTCGCCTGACCCAGTTTGTGCATTTCAGAAACATGTGATTCTAACAGTTAAAATTGCAATGAAACAAAGGCACTGTGATTTTGTGTTTTTGGTTGAAGCTCAGGTAAGGTCACTTTTACATTTCAGTACAGTCCATGTTAATGTGTGAGCTCTGTTACAGGTGCGCTGGGTGGTTCTGCAAACAGGCGATGAATTCCTTGATCGGGCGTCCGTTGAAGCAAATCTGGTAGACGGCATTGAACAGAGGGAACCTGGAGAGTTCAAGAGGAGACGGTTGAACATCTCATACAGAACTCATGTGGAGTGAATTGATATCACCATTCATGCCATTAACCACAACCACAGCCCTACAGTGAATTCTAAAAGTCTCGTCTCCAGTCTCCAGGTTATTTTAAGAGATGTCCATCCACAAAAGATATAACAACCCCACATTACCCACCACAAACAATGAATTAATAAAATGCATGCAATCCGAAGCCACTCACTTGTCCACCATGTGCTTGGATGTGAGGATGCGGTTGACCTCCGCTGCGGTCGCCGGTCCCTGAAGCTTCTGTCCGTTCAGCATCTCGTTCTCCAGCTCCTCTATGGTCTAGAGTTGGACAGGAGACAGGGTTAACCACGCGTGTGTAACAGCCAGTGTCCCGCACGGGGCTCAAAACCGACGACCTCCGGCACGAGAGGTCATGTTCTAACGTGAGAAGCTAAAACCCAAAGGACCCGAGCTTCATCGCTAGAACTTCTATTTAGGCGTCGAGGAGTGAGGTTTTACCACTGGAGAGCGCCACCTGCTGGCGTCCGTTACATAAGGACTCCAAAAAGAGAGACAGATAGTGAAAAGGACTTAACAGCTGCTGCTCCCCCCCCCCCCCCTCAGTCTCAGCTGGTCTCCGGTCCCCGGTCCTACCTTTCCCGTTCTGACGAAGGCCTCGGCGATCTTGCGGTTGCGCCCGCCGTAGCAGGTGGTGATGAGGTCGGCCACGCCACAGCTCTCCAGGAAGGTGGTGGGGGACACGGGCCCGTCCGTGCAGAACACCTTGGCGAAGGCGATCATCTCCGTCAGGCCCAGGCGGATGACGGCCGCCTTGGTGTTGTCCCCGAAGCCGAGGCCATCGCAGAAGCCCGCGCCCACCGCCACGATGTTCTACAGATCACCGTCCAGACACAAGAGGGTCCGGTCTCACTGTTTACATTCTCCTGCTCTGACGCACCACCACAGCGATGCGTGTTATATCAGATGGATAACAGCCAACAAGTAGACAGTAGACACATACTGTACATCAATATAATGTATACTTGTATGTATACAACAATTATAGATGTGATGATGCTACTACCCGTCTACAAAGGATTTAAAATCTCTCCAACCTCTAATTCTAAATCTTTTTTTTTATTGGTCACACCCACAGTGAAATGTGTTCCTCTGCATTTAACCCATCCTATTAGGAGCAGTGGGCAGCTATTGTACATCCAGCTGCCCGGGGAGCAGGGGAGAGGTCTGGTTCCTTGCTCAAGGGACCTCGGCAGTGCCCAGGGGTTTAGGGGACTTGAAATGGCGACCCTTTCGGTTCCCAAGCCAAGTCCCAACAGACTGAATTACTGCCTAAATCAAAGTTAATTGCACTTGTCGACCATGTTACAGTCGGGCAGACTAAAGAGTTATAGAAGATCAAAAGGACGACCTCTGACCTTGAGCGCCCCACAGATCTCCACCACATCGGACTCTGCCACCACGGTCACCCTGAAGTTAGTGGTCTGCATCAGCTCCTTCAGAACCGGTCCGTTCACCGCGTCCTTGCAACCTTAACAAAAAGAGTCCCCGTTTGTTAAGATCTCGTCCTCCGAAAGAAAGAAAAACCCAAAACATCCATCCATCAAAGAGCTCCAGGTAAAAAAATGAAAAGCATGACCAGATTCAGCCTCTTACAATTGGGATAAATAACGCCTCTTTAGATTCCATTCACTATTAAACCTGCGGTCCGTACCGATGGTGGTCTCGCAGAACTTCTCCTCGGCGACCTCGTTGGCGATGTTGGCCCCCATGAGGACGGTCATGGTGATGCCCAGCTTTCCCCGGATCACCTCCGAGATCAGCCTGAGTCCATCGGGGCCCTCGTCCACACCCTGCCAGACGCAATCACGGTGACAACTGTGATTCACCACTTCACAATACTAATGGAATCATGAACAAAACACAATGGGCTTATGGCGAAACACATGTTGTTTGGAATGTGTTTTTTAGTAATTCCAGAATGACGGTTTTTAGTGGTTTTCCATTTGTTTTCTCTAGAAATAACATTCTGTATATCTTTGTTGGTTCAGTATTCTTTAGGTTTTGAGGTTGCGTTTACAAAACACCGACCATGTTCACCAGAGGAAGACTCAACAGGCCCTCAAATCCTCTCTTCATGGCTATTTTCTTAAAAATCGATTCTGAATTCAATTCTAATTCCAGTACATTGGAAATATTTAACGGCTTTGGCATTTAATGACATTCTATTTGCTTTATTATAAGATGCCATGCATGTATAAAATACACATAAATATGCACGTGTATTTATGTAGAAATATAAAGACACACGCTCTCCAACCCACTGTATTCCAAACCTCATTATAATAGGTTTAGAAACATGGTCGGATTAAGCCTAACTTTAACAAGATAACAAGACTGATCACCGTGGAACAGGATTTTGTTATGAATATTAATACACATCCATCCATCATCACTTAAAAAGTAACCGGGGGGATTTAGATGCCAATGAAAAAGTCTCATACCATTAGAATTGTAATTCTGCTAATGAGTTCACTCTAAAATCGAGTGAATACTGACTAGAACAACTTGTTGTGGCTCCTCCCCACCTTGATGAGAGACATGCCGACGGCCTCCTTCTTGATGTGGTCCCTGATGGTGTCGCACACCCGGACGATGAACTGGTGAGGGACCACGAAGATCAGGATGTCCGCTCCCTTCACAGCCTCCGCCAAGTCGGGGACAGCCACCTGAGAGACGGGAAGAAAATACAGAATAAGAACTGCTTCAATACCGAGGCCAGGCCTCATCTAATGTACCATAGTATAGTAGTACCATAGTATACCATGGGAAAGTACCTAACCATAAGGACAATATACTCATACTGATATAGCATTATTAGAATGGGTACACGTATATTCAAACATTATCCTCCTAAGCGGTCATCTTAAACCACATTATCCAACAATCGAATACAAATAATGTATGATAATGTGTATATTTTAACCAGTATAGAACTAACTCACCACATTTGGAGGCAGCTTGTGACCGGGCAGATACTTGACATTCTCATGGTCGGTGTTGATGATTTCGGTCAGTTTTCGACCCTCGATCATCTCCTCAAAAACCCACATGTTCACCGTGGGGTCAAAGAGGTCATACTTGGCTGCATTGGCACCCACTATCTTGGCGATGGCAGACCCCCTGTGGAGACCGTTCAGAACATTGGGGTTGACCAGGCCTTCTTAAAAGTTAGGCCTCACTGATTTCAGAGGACAACAATCAAATGAGTAGACGTTTAACTGCTTAACGAGGTAGACTTTGAAACGTTAACAGGTTACATACTATTTGATAGATTGGTCAATTGGAAGTACAGTAAAAAATAATTTAGCATCTAACCAGAGTGCAAATGTTACAGTAAAGTGCCTGGTAATATAATTGACAGGTTAAGACAGTCAACTAGGTACAGAAACACTGAACACACAACCCACCTCCCAGTATTAAAGATAATAAATCATAGGCTCCCACACACACAACCCATAGGCCTGAACACAAAGACCGTTTGGATAGCAAATACCCTCAAGGTGAGAGAAGGAATGGGAGAAACGCATGAGTCACCAGAAACGGTCTGCCGGACAGCCTGCTCTAACAGCAGGTGGTGACAGAGGGACATTGCGTTCACAAACACTACTGAAGTGGAAGGAGTGGATGTAAGCTTCTACTACTACGAACACAAGGCAAGTCCTTCGACTTTCACGACCATCATCGGAACCGAGCGGCTCCCCAAGGAGCAACCACAAGGTCCGTTATGAATGGGCTCTGCACTCGGTACAACCGAACTGCGCGGGGGGGGGGGGGGGGGTTCTCAGTCACGGTTCTTTAGAAAACGAAATAAAAAGTGTGATGTGTAAATGCTCACCAGTTACCGGAGCCAATGATGCAGACCTTCTTCGCCGCTGCCATAGTGTGAGGTGTGGAGTGTGGGGTCTCTCTAGACTCAGACTACCGGAGAGCGAGAGACAACCGCGCTCTATATACGGTGAGAGAGAGAGAGAGAGGCTCCTCTAGCTGGTCCCGCCCCGCCACGTCCCATTGGTCCAATGGAACGGGGCGTTCAGTTCAACGCTATAAACGCTTTAAACTAAGTAACCAAGCAAACATTCATCCGTGAGTAAAAAACGACCGTTGGGGGTACGAATCAATGTCAAACACACAAATATACCTTTAATACTTGATAGTGGAATATTGGGCAGCATTGAATGACAAGCAACAACACAAACTTTTACTTTCACATATCCTTTATTATAATAACATAAAATAACATAACATACATACAGAAAAATAGGCTTGGTCCATGAAAATATCTACGTTTGATCCAAATAATCATAGTCCCCCGATTCCTCACTGTAATAAGTTCAGCACCTATGATAACCCTAGTCCTAATATCCCTCCCCTCCCTCCCCCAAACGACCTTAGTGTATTCTGGTCTCTCTGAACAGAAGATGGAGCTGCTCAGGTCCAGAGACTACGCTTTAGCGAAAACGCAGTTCACAAAAATTAATGCATACAATGAACATAAACAAAAAAACGTCTGCCACACGGATATTAAAACAGAAACATGTATGATAGAAGAGGCTCGGTGAAATCGGTGACCTATGAGCTGAAGCCAGCTCCTGTGTTTTATATGGCTTCTCTGCTCATGATTAAACGGTACATTCTTAAATAGCAGAAGATTGACCGATATCCGTCCCGCAGGCTTCAGTACGACATGAGAATGATTCAGCTGGAGAATTTAAACCAAAAAACTACTTTACGTAACGTTCATCATTTATTTTCTCCCCTGCCTCGCATTTTTACAAAAACAAGCCTAGATTACTAGCTAATTATTTGATAATCATGTTCTAGCTAACAATACATTTACTATAATCAATATTTGCAAAAAAATAAAAATAAAAAAAGCTGAAGAAAAAAGAAAAAAAATACATTTTCATACCCAATACAAAAACCACTTATCACAGAAGTGGTTTAGCATTAGTAGTTAACTGGGGGCGGGGGTACAAACCGTCTAGTCATAATGGCCGACGACAGTGTAGAAGCATCATCTATGACGCTAGGAGACAACGCACAGCTAGTTCATGGTGCCTGGCTATACCCTGTGTGGGAGCAGGTGTAGTAAAAGTGGTCCCGACACAAGGACACAGTCCATTACAAAACAAAAAGGAATGCTTCCAGGTCAGGTCAATCAATAGACCGGGACGAGGTGATGGAAAATCAATCCCGAGGTCCATCCAAAAACAAAAAGACACACACACTAGGTGTTCCTGATGCCAAGGGCCTGTTCCAGCTCCTGTCTCCTCTGCTGGACCTGCAGAGACATTTCCATACAGAGAGCCGTTGAGAGATCACGTGGAACAGCGCCGTTACAAAAGAACACAGAATTTCCATTATGTGGGTTTTATATCTCTGCAAGTCAGTGTGCAGGGCCCATTCACCTGCATACCAGATAGCAGAGGGAGATGTGGACAGGGGGGTGGGGGGGGGGGGGGGTTACCTTGGAGTAGAAGTAGCGGCACACGGCTTCCTGGGCCCACGGCTGGAAGTAGAACTCGGCCCTCCGCTCCTCCTCTGGGTTGCCCACCACATCCGTCATGGTCTGGGGAGAGGATGAGACAATAACATTAGAATCTTAATAGTACGCAGGGTCTAGACACAACCGCTCGGCCGGTCCCTGCTAATGTAACGGCCCGTGGCGCCGTCTCTGGAGTGACCGACGTCTCCCTCGCCAGAGGATTACTTTTGGATGATGGTCTGGTCTGTTGGGAACCAGCCGAGAGCTTCTGTGCGTTCGGTTAACAAAGTAAGCTTGTGGTCTGATTTGAGGGACATGAAAGATTTGTAATTTTCAACTGTAGTCAATGAACAGTAAATTGCTGTTAACCTTCGTCCCTTATTGTACATTGTATCCACGCTGAGCACTTTGTAAACTACCAGTTTAATATAAATAGAGTAATTATAACGCAGCGTCACCTTGAGGTCTCGGCACTGCGACTGCAGCCAGTCGTTGATGAAGCCCTGGGGGTCCCTGGCGAAGCTCAACATGAACTCCCTCTGGGTCTTCAGTTGGTTGATGGTCTCGATGGTCTCGTGGATCTGTAGGGGGGGGGGTAGCCAGGTAAATTAATGTGATGGGGATTGCAGCTGGAACCGTGTGGGGGGGGGGGGGGGTCCCAGGGCCCATGGTATGTTTAATTAGTGTCGCTACATTTCAAACTGTACAGAGCGATCCGTTGGGGGGGGGGGATAGACCGGTAATCACTGTGGTTTATGCCAATTTGAAGCGGCTTTCCAGCTAATGAACAACGGAGGAATAACTAAATGTGTACACGAGGCGGTGTTACTATTCCTACAAATACATCCATTGATGGGTTTGCATATGTCTATAAACATAAGCCAATTTTACAAGCCAGCATTGAGTCAATGTGATTACCACACACGAGGAGATTACTGTGACACGGTGTGCTTGTGCAAATTGCCTGTTGCCATTTCCTCAAAGTAAGGGTGTGGATCTCAGGGCTTTTACTGTGTCACAGGCCCCCCCGACGGGATTGACTGACATCGAGGGCTGCGGTGCTACAGCCAAGTGACTGGCGTCTAACGGCGTGACGGTAAGCTACACACCGTCCCCATCCCCGAGCGACCAGAGTGAAAGGGCCCACGATGGCCCACCTTGTTGTCCAGGCCCGCGATCTCCTGCTGGCTGGCAGTGGACAGCAGGAAGGAGTTCATCTGAGTCTTCAGCGTGTCATCCACCTCCACATCAATGTCGTAGCACGCCGTCTTCTTTTGGTCGTTGGGGTCCACACTGGGAGAGGGACAACGAAAAGGACACTTTTAAAAACCCCAAAACTCAAGTTGTGTGAAACTGAAAACAAGCTTATTTTTCGTCTGTTTGGAGACGTTAAACTCGGGGCCCCTTCAGACATCCGTGGACCTCATAAAACGCCTTTAAAAAAATGCCTAGTTCAATATCAATGGATTGCGTCTTTGTTTGGACTTTGTTTGAACTGAACTAACAAACGACTTTATGAATACAACGCAACCTGGTTTCTGTGTCTGGGGCTTGTTGCCATGGTTACCCCTTCCTCACGGCACGCCGTGTCCCCGTTGAGCTCTGAACACACTCGGTGAACCAACGATGGAGAGACCGACCGGCCGGCCGAGACGCCCCAAAACTACCCAAGACTACCCAAAAATGCCCCGAAGAATCTAAAGAATGTTCCATTCAGAATACCAAATGTAAATAAATAATAATAAAAAGAAATAAGGTGTTCAAACAAACTTAAAAATGTGAAGTGATCTTGTGACTGGAGGCGTCGGTTTACAGAGCTGATGTCACTTTACTTATTTTTTTCTTATACATACAGTTGTTGCTTTGAAAATGTGAATAACAGCAGCAGGTGATTGAAGGAATTTCCAGTGTTGATAATACATTTTGTCAAGTTAAATGTTATATACAGTATAGTTAATAAAACCCATCTCATGCACGTCCTGAAGAAAGTCACGGTAAGTCACCTGATCACATGGTTGATGATGATTGGCTCTGGGGGCATCAGGAGGGCATGCAGGCGCTGAGGGATCTCAGAGAACTTCATACGCTGAGTCTCAAAGATCTACAAGACGACAACAACAAACAAAAGATACATAAGACTGGGCTCCTCATAGCAAACGGGCCGTTTTTTGCCAATATTTATAGGATGGTGTTCAAATTGTGGAAACATAACGTCCTAACAAGACAGAGTGAGAGAGTGAGTGAGTGAGTGAGTGAGTGAGTGAGTGAGTGAGTGAGTGAGTGTAGCCTTTCTGGTGTCAGATTAATGGCCATCTCTGAAAGGACCAAACATAAACATTCCGAGAAATGACTATAAATTCTTGTAAGTGGTACATTTGGTCTAATGTACTCCGTCGAACCCCCACCTGCTGCAGGTACTTGTCACAGTTGATAAACTCCCGCTCGTGGGGGTCCTGGAGCTTGTGGGTCTTGACGTACTGCCAGAGGGCCTGGATGATGACCGGCCGGGTCTGGGTGTGAATCCCCAGCATACGAGCCAGCCTGGGGTCCAGCTTGAACTGCGGGGGCTGCAGGGAGGAAGATACAATATGAGACAAATGGGGGACAGAATTGGAGAGAGCATAGGGCGCTTCGACGCGTGGCAGAGCCCGTTTCCCTATGGGGGCCGTGTCAACACGGCGCTACACCCAACACCAGAGTTGTACCGGCCTTGTTGATACTACAAACAAACCTTTACATTTTGCCAGTGACCGTCTAAAACAGACGACAATATATACAGAGAAACATTAAAGAAGGAGGGCCAAGACAAATGTTTTCGCTGTAAACTGCTATATCTATATCACTCTATATCGGTCATATCAAATCGTATTAACCACTGATCATATCAGTGGGTTAATATGATGGCAGATAAGGTAGAGGTAAATAAGCACCAAAGACCGCAGGCGCTCGTCTCGCTGCACTAATGGTCCAAGTTCAACCAATCGCCATCAGGAAAATGATTACAAGTCAGATACTTAACGAGCTCAGTTGTTTCCCCTTTCCCAATCGAGACGACACAAACTTGGCACAAAATGTCATCATAAGGGAACAATGTGAATACATAAGAAACAAACGCTGTCAGCACAACTTAACAATCAGCAGCTGCAGCGCATCCACTTCAGTCATTTAAAGTGAGACACATCCAAACTTAAAGGGCCCCTATTTGACCACCAGGTGTGATTAGCCATTACAAGCCGTTTAAAAATGAACACGAGACCACTCTGTGATATCACAGTGTGATATCACAGAGTGGTCTCGTGTTCATTTTGAAATGTGTCTACCCAGATATATGATTGATAGATAAGTCTACCAGTTGGTACAGTCCACTGCGTAGGCTGGTAAGACTCAACTAGTCATCATACATCTGGAAGGACACTCCCACCTGTGACGTCAATTTTGCCACCTGGTAGACAATTTTGCCACCTGGTAGTATAATATACAAAAATATCTGAGAAAAGGACAGGAGGCTGCCATACTGGGCTTACTCCAGCAGAGGTCGCTGTTTGGCTTTCGCACAATTTTAGTACCAAAAATGTTAATTTGTATTTGCGATAAATATTGAGTCTTGCCGCCCGTGTATCTATACAATATTACTGTACTACCACACCAAGTCCCTGATGTTCCCACACACCAGAGGTGATGCCGGTGGATCTAAAAGAACAGCTGGCCCTTCTCTACTCAAATCACTCCAATATAAGAGTCACTGGATATTTTGGCTGCGAGTCCAAAAGGTTTTATTTTTTTCTCTGCTCTCTCTTTCTGCCATCTTTGACTGCATTTCATTCCATCCAGTACGGGACAGTATTTGAGGGAACCGCTACAATCCTAGTGCCACACAGTGAATAATCCCAAGTACACATAGTACACATGGTACAACATACACAGTATCCATCCACACAGATCCAAAATAACTCACCTGGTAGTCCAGCATGAGCAGGACGGTGCAGCGGACGCCCACATCACCTGGTCTCTTCACCTGGAACCCATCCGTCTCCTGGGTGGTGGCCGTCCTGTGCCACTACAAAACACCACCGTTAGAATACCAACAGGTAGGACACAGGTTCTAGTATAGCAGAAATTAGGTGCCGATTATTGACAAATGTAAAAAAAGATATTGTGGACCATTCATATTGTAGTCATCCATATAGGAGGGTATGGCCTTGTCAGATAATTTGATCATCATTAAAAAGACTGAAGAACTCTGAAGCAGGATGGGTCCTTCCATATACAATTATTTGTAATAACCAGTTTTTTTTAAATGGGCTTTCATTACATAAGGCATATTTGTTAAGCAAATGTTCAGAAATGCCCCGGGAAAAAAGGCATATTTCTGTCCAACAAGGAAACAGACTTATTGCGTTTACTGTGTCTAAATAAGGAATTATTAAACATTATATAAGCAAGGAAACTAACCTAAAATAACAGGATCAGGAGCCATTCAGGCAAAGTATCTTTCTTAATGTGATCCGTTTTTATTACCATTCAGCAATAATTTCTTGTCATGATCTAGACTTGTACTACAGTACAATCAGAGACATGACTCCCAAAACAAAACTACAACAGCACTTTGGTACAGAACGTGATCATATATGTTCACTTGCATCACTGAACCAAGAGAATGATAACCTTCATATATTACTGTGTTACTATATGGGGTCCTATAGTAGTTTAGTTAAATGTTGGTCCTAGTCTATAGGTTTTCTTCTTTAAATATCACCTCATTTATAATGTTTGCTTAATGTCAATAGTTCATGCATAATACTTATTCTTATGAAACCTAATTTAATCGTGGATTTAATTACGTTAGCTGTTGGCTGCATTCTTAACCCGAGGTTAGGTAGTTGCTACTATGGCAACAAGACACCGGCAGTTGTTATGGTAATTTGATTTAGACTATTATAAAAAAATTAAAAATAAACTACTATAATCAATTGCCACCCCCCCCCCCCCCCCAAAGGCACCATGAGCCAGGGAACAACCTATAGATGGTTATACTCAAGACGTGGAAACAAGGACTTACTTCAACCAGGTGGTTATCAGGCCCATACAGGTCCTTGTCCAACTCGATCACCAGAGACTTGAAGAAGGAGGAGAACTTTCTCTTCTGCTTGGTAGCTTCGTACTTGGACACAGCAGTCTGAGGGGGGGGGGGGGGGGATCAATAAAACACCCATCCACATCTGGGACCCGTGGACGACGTCGGTACAAGGTATTCCCACCAGCCCTTTGGGTTTTGCCAAAGCTTTGATTGGTTTGGGGTTTGATGTGGATGTGAGCAAACTAATCAAAGCCACCTTATGTTTTCCATGTGAACTGCTCCAGAACCAAACAACGGGGGAACAGAAGAGAGAAAGTCTTACGTCTTCCAGCAGACGGCCTTCGACCCGTAGCTCCCATGAAGCCACAGTGCCCTCGCCGTCCTCGGCGTCAGGCTTGGCAGGGTTGAACGTATTGGATATGAAAATGCGGAGCTTTCTCTTTTGCTGAAAAGAGAAAATGTGTAAACATAAGGTTAACTGTACTTTGATTGAAAACTGTACTTCAAACATCGGTATACCTTTGGGAACAAATAGTCAAATCAATTCAAATGATTTTTATGGTCATTGAGGGCGTGTACGGAGGGATATCGGTCATAGCGACAAACAAAACCAATGGTTATATCAGACTAAATCCATCTCCCTGTCTCATTTAACCACATCGTCTTGAGTCAGTCTGAAATGCTGTAAAGAAGGTTAAGACCCAAGCAGACAGCAGGTGGATCATAGCTCCTTCTACTGGAAAACAAGTCCACTGACGTGTCAAGCATGCGCCTCAACAGGGCGAGCTGAGCCATGTACGACTTCCAGCCTTCAATAGTGCGCGTGTGACTTCCGAGCCTCTTCTCTCATCTACTAAAGGCAGGTGTGACCCGTTATTGAAGAATAATTAAACCTTAGAAAGCATTTAACAGTGCTGTGGTATAAAGGATTTTCCTTTCCATTCAACTAAAATTGAGGGTAGCAATTTAAGCGAGACATCGAAATGCATGGACTAAGCGAAACCATCCAAATAACTTACATTTATTAAACACCTAGTTACAATTCCACCCACGCCATTCTGCTGAATGTTTGGTATGTGTTGAAATGTGAGGCCGCCTCAGTGGAATG
>CM051002.1:34338766-34348766 GCA_027704905.1 Muraenolepis orangiensis | reverse complement strand
ATGAACGTGAACAAGGAGCCGCTATGTGGTGGTTTACGTTATGCAATGGCGACCCCTGGCTGCACAGGCTGGGCATTACAATGAGTGTGAGGTCAGTGGGTCATTTAGTCATTCCCATTTTGGTAGGCATATTCCCATGCATATATATAATTCAAAACAAGGTTTCTGGAATCAACATCATCTTAGAGTTTTAGGGCAGAGTAGTGTGGGGTTTGTCTTACAACATACAACCCAATACAAGATTTTAGTTTGCCATTTGCAACAAGTACAATGGAATGCTTATTCCCCATTCCCTCCCGCAGTATGAATTTCTAAAACAATACTATACATATACTATACACATTACACAATAAATATGAACATCAAAAGAAAATGATAGTGACTAATGGATGCTATGTGTTACAGCAATACATCCATTCATAATGGCTTTGCACTCTGGTTCAATGCTAAATTATTTTTGCTGTACTGTACTTGTGCTGTGCAATGACAATAAATTTGAATCTAATCTAATCTAATAATGTCACCCTAATCACAATAAAATAAATGAAATGAAATCCATAACGATCAATAGTACCATTTAGTTTGTAACTGACATATGTTACACGTGATATAACTTCCTATACAAAGATGACATCAAAGAGGTTATGCCAATACAGAATGATAGTGCTCTCTGATCAAACTAAAGCCGGTGAGCTGTGATCATATTCAGTGGTATCATACATAATTGACATCCCCTGGTTGCCATTGTTATAAATAGGCTACTTGACATGTGCAATAGGCTACTTGAATGTCAATTGCAGATTTCACAACACTCCAATCTCATACCACAAGCACACCAAACTGCCAGTCTGCAAATGCTTTATACATTGTTTGACCATCTGCTGGGGAAAAAAACCAACCAACACCATTCCATTAATTATGAGCACAGTTTTGCAGAAAATTGATTAATGAAATCTAGCGTATGTATGAACAAATGTTAAGGAAACCACCGTGCATGTAATGCACGGTAGTTTAGTAGTCAAAGATTGACTGGGTTCTGTCACTCCCCAGGTCAGAACCCACGGTTGTGGTTCTGTTGCTCTTATTGATGTAGCCAGTCTTACAGCTCAGTTGAATAGCAGAGGAATCGCCCGTTTGTAACTCTGGGTAACTGGGCTCCGTCTCCATGGAGATGGGAGGAGGCCAGGCATCGGTGGCACATCCAGTTCTAATTCTGATTGAAGTATGGATTCAGACTCAATGATCACATAAAGAAAACTCCCACCTTTTTTCTGGCCTTTCACACAGAAATTGTGAACTCGGAGACTGCGTATAGGATTTTTTATCATTGAATAAGGCATTCACACCTTGTGTCTGTGATGCATTGAGCCTGCCAGCGGAACGGTTTGTGTTCTATTCCTGAGCCTTACAGCTAAACAGAAATTTGAAATGAAAAGTAAGTATTAAGTGTTAGTATTATGTTTTTGTCAATACTTTAGGCCTTAAAAACGCAATCTGGCGAAAAGCGCCATATTCAATTCACATGTATTCAATTTAACAACCTTGAGGAACACACTAATAAATGGATAACATTGCAGTTCAAAGTTCTTATTCCCCGATCATCAGTGTACCATATGAGAAGGAACTGGCTGCACTTCTGATAACGGCTCTGTTGCTTCTTCATTAGGTGCTTTGAGGTATTGTGTGAGAGGACCAGTCCTGTTTGTTTTATGATGTGTATTGATTTATAGAACAGCAATCAGTTAAGTAGCACAAGTTGCACAGCATTACGATAATGAGGTCACATTCAGGTTGCCATGGAGATCGTTTACAGCGAAAAGAACTGTCTCGCTCGTCAGGCCACAATCCACAGCCAGCAATCCGTTAGTGTGTGTGCATTCCCAGTACATAAATAATGACTATAAAACTAAAATGAGAGATTATTAATATGTGTTTAGCAGAAGAGTAGAGACGAAGCTGGTTGGCTGGTGTTTTCCCTTGAACGTAAATTTGCAACCATATCTATAAATCTCCATCTGGAGGGTTGAATCCTCTTTATTTGTTCCATACATGTAAACACACACAGTGAAATGTGTTTCTCTGCATTTTACCCATCCTAGTAATAGGAGCAGTTATTGTACATACAGCTGCCCGAGGAGCAGTGTAGGGGTCTGGTGCTTGAACCGGTGACCTTCCGGTTCCCCGAGTCCCTACTCACTCACGATGGAAAACAAAATAAGCAAACCAGCCAAACACATCACACAAGATTTGAGTGCTTCCTGTATGCTGTTTGCCATGCTCCATAGCTGGAGGTGGACATCCTTAATGTCTCACAAGACAGATGATAACGGCTGTGTCCCTTCGGGTAGGATTTAGTTCAGCTGTGGCATTTCATACAAATAATAATAATAGCACACAACACATGACACATAACACGTAACGTATCACACATATACCATATATCCCTTAACCCATCTTTACATATCACCCATATGTCATAACATATAATGTAACATTTTATCCATAAAATATACCATATAATATATCAGATATTACCCATACCACATAACATGTACCATAACACCCATGACATGTAACCAATAATACCACATACTGCATACATCCTATATTCAATTCCTTTATGAAGACAATTACAATAGAGCAATCCTTTCATGAAACATGAAGCACAGTTGTGCTACAATCCTGTAAGTACATTTTAAAGGACGTTCCGAGTCCATTATCTTGACCCGGGTGTTAACAACAAAAATATCAAATGAATTCTAAACCTTTAGACCTTAAACCCTATGCAGCTCAGGACAGTTCAACAGGGTTCTTTCTACAGGCCGGTTATAGAGTGATAGTGAGGATTTATCGGGTGCTGTAGGTACGATTTCAGAGTTGTAAAGAGAGTTGAAAATGACCCCACAACACTCCCTCTCTGCTCCCTCCCCCCCTGAAGGTTCTCCGACATTGGGAAGTGTTGGATTCAGTGGAACTGTGATTGACAGGCAAGATGGATTCACCTGAGCCAATCAGAGATCCCAGCTCATTCCTGATGGGTCAGGAATGAGCCGGGAGCTGTCTAAAAATCGAATTGGTCTCATACAGTCAACCCAGAACAGATATTCTCACATTATAGTATAATTTGACTCACAAATTCCACTCAAAGCTTATGGGCGGATATGCCATTTCTAACAAATAGCACATCTTAACAAATGTTTATTATGTCATGCTTTAAGTGCCACAGTAGTAGCAGTAAAAGGCAGAAAATAAGGCAGCTAAATATAAAACTTGATATACACTGTACTACAATACGTATTTTCTTCTTGAGGTCTCGGTGCTACCGCGTACATAATAGCACTTAAAGGAGCAATGTGTAAGATCATTAATTTAAAACATAGAACTAAATGAACTACAATTATCAACAACGAAGTGTGAAGAAATAACAGTTTTGACATCATGTCAAAGACTGAGTTTGTGTTGCAGAGATATTTACTTTGCTGTAAGTTAGCAGCTAGTCCAGCTCCAGATGCCCCTTTCTAACCTCGTGTCCATCATGTCAAAACAAATGTAAAGTAGTATAAGTAGTATAAGCTAAAAGCTGTGAGGTGGTTCGGGCATCTAGTAAGGATGCTTCCTGGTCGCCTCCCGAGGGAGGTTTTCCAGGCACATCCAACTGGGAAGAGACCACGGGGCAGACCCAGGTACAGGTGGGAAGAGACCACGGGGCAGACCCAGGTACAGGTGGGGTGATTACATCTCCACACTGGCCTGGGAATGCCTCAGGATCCCCCAGTCAGAGCTGGTCCATGTTGCCAGGGAGAGGGAAGTTTGGAGTCCCCTGCTGAAGATGCTACCTCCACAATCCGACCACGGATAAGCGGGAGATGATGGATGGAGTATAAGCTTCAGTTGTTTGATAACGCAGGATTAATTCGACAGTTGGCCAAATCTTAGACATTGGGTTTCTAACTTTCTAACATCGGGTCAGTTGTTGTCAGAGAACTAAGAGAAACTATTGACTTCAGTCAGACGCTTTTAGTCACGCAAGTCCAATTCCATCAATAAACACATTCTCCCATTTGACAACGGAGCCACAAACTACATGTTGCAGCGTTGATTTCAATCAATTGAGGGCAAAAAGCAGAAAATTACCGTCCTGAGAGTTTCCCCCAGGATATTGTTGTAATGGTTTGTAATGGTTATATTGGCTAGAGGGTGAATTGATTAACATCACAAATTGATGTGTCTAGTGTGGAAAAAGCCTATCAAACCCGTTTATGTGGAACTTTATTTTTTAGTTGTGTAAATTTCCATAAGTAATATTCTTGTTTTCATGTTACGGTTGAAGTAGAAGCAGTTTATTGTGATAAACCCACGAATGATGATTCAAATTATACTGTCACTAAACCTTGTTAGAATGAACCACTGAAAATACATAACCTGTGTGTGGTTGTGGTGACAAGGTACAGTCACATGTCAATAAAGAAGGACCAGTGACCAGGTCTGTTTGTGTGTTAGCTCATTTGCTGCATGCATTGGTGAAACTCCCCGGACCGATGTCTGCCTCTGTCCCCTGGTCAATTAGCGCTGATCTGTAACTACTAAGTTTGACAGTGCGGATATCGGAACGGTGAAGTACTCTGAAGCAACTGGGGCCAACTATCTGGGGCCAACTGTCAGAGCGAGAGACAGGAGTATGAAATGTGAGCAGAGCTTTCCCAGAGACACCAGCGTGCATATCAATTGTTTTAATCCTCTTAATGAGAAGGTTTGCTAAGTCAAGCCCAGAGGAAGCTCCTGGTTCAGCCTCGTCTCTCACAAATGACTAGACTTTTTAATTGCATTGAGAGATGTGACAGAATAGAAGACATTGAAAATAGGTCCAAAACCCCCCCAATAAAACTCTTCTTTGACATCTCATCAAGGGATGAACATGTGAGGACATGTCTCATTCTCCTCTCCGAGACCCTCCTCTGTGAGACGGTGGACATCCACTGTCCTTTGGAAAGGCATAGTGGCAGGTGCTCTAGAACTCCATAGAGATGGCTGCGTGACATAAAGTCTGATATATTCCGTCATTCCCTTGGCGTCTGGAATGACGAGAGCATCAAACCTAAGGGGGAATTGGCTGTACCAATGCATACGATGTGCACCAGACCAAGACCAATGTGAGCAGCAGAATATTACGTGTTGTGTTTTTCTCTGCAGGTAAATCCCAGACGTTGGGAGATCTTGAACACGTGCCAGTAGCATAGTGATTTAGCCATTGGCCATTGTTCAACATGGCATTAGTCTTTAATTAAAATGCATTTTATATATATATATAAAAAGTACTAAAATAATAGTATTGGCTACGGAAAAGACGGCTATTTGGCTCAGCAGGCAAAACTAAGTCTAGAAAGCATTAAATTACTTCATTGAAACTGATGTGAGTCATAGAAACTGAAGAAAACTGTCGAGATTGGCCCTTTGTCAAACAGAAAGGAGAGAGCAAGGAGAGAACAATAGTCAATCATATCTGCCACCTCAGTCAATGAGGACACTAGCTCGTCGCCTCAGTCAATGAGGACGCTAGCACACCATATCAGTCAATGAGGACGCTAGCACGCCACCTCAGTCAATGAGGACGCTAGCTCGCCGCCTCAGTCAATGAGGACGCTAGCTCGCCGCCTCAGTCAATGAGGACGCTAGCTCGCCGCCTCAGTCAATGAGGACGCTAGCACGCCACCTCAGTCAATGAGGACGCTAGCACGCCGCCTCAGTCAATGAGGACGCTAGCACGCCGCCTCAGTCAATGAGGACGCTAGCACGCCACCTCAGTCAATGAGGACGCTAGCACGCCGCCTCAGTCAATGAGGACGCTAGCACGCCACCTCAGTCAATGAGGACGCTAGCAAGCCGCCTCAGTCAATGAGGACGCTAGCATGCCGCCTCAGTCAATGAGGAGCTAGCTAGCTCGCTACTCCTCATCAGGTTGTAACTCATTGTCCTATGGATGCACAAAAGGCAAGTCAAGGACAATGAAACTATCCATTACTTATTCTTCCATGCCTTGAATCTAACTCTGTCATACTGGCAATAAAGTGCAGAAGCCCCATAGACCATTAACCATTGTCCACATGCTGGCCCTCAAGTCATCGCCATTTCCTGGCTCCTTGTATTCTAGAGTTTGGGTTGGGGTAGTTCCTTGGAACCACGGAGGCTCAGAACAGCAGAAGGTAGGAATCCATTAGCGGGCCTCCACCAAAGGGGAGCCATCAATACAATGAGGCCAGACACTCGCCTGTGGGTGCTGTCCGACCTCGTGGTCGGGGACCAACGCAAAGAGAGAGAGCCCTGGCACTGCAGAGCTCCTTGTGCCAGGGCTGGGAGGCTGAGAGGCTGGGAGGCTGGGAGGTTCTGGCAGTACCGGCGAACAGGAGCCAGATGCCACATTCTAGCAAGGGGTGGGTGGGGGTGAGAGGCTGGCAAGCTGTTATCATTCATCTTAAACTGAATGTTTCATCTTTTTTTTTATCCATTGTGGCACCAAAACGACAATTATGTACTGGCTTTATTATTTTTGTTTATCAGAATGAATATTCATACATATATTAACAGTAGACAGCTGGAGAGTGAAACAAGTGTTTTATCCATCGTCTGTTGTGGACAGGTCTTATGATGAATAAATGGACGGAACAAAGCACAATCGCCACAGTTACAGGACATGTGAAGTATATATATATATATATATATATATCAGGGTTTCCGTTAGCCGGTGTTTACCGGTTTTTAGCGGGTAAAATTTATAAAAAAATTAAAAACCTGCCGGTCAAAATGTCCGGTAATAATGTTCGGTTTTGGTCATGAAGTGACCGAATCAGCTGCCGCACCTCTCATCGACGTCAAGCGCGCCCGACGAGATGCAGGTGCAGTGATGGCAGCGCTCCACGGCTATGGGGGTTTAATGTTTGCGACAGCTTGCCAAGTGGTAATTTGTGAGTTCAGCGAGCTGTACCCCGACTGGGCCACACTGGCTAAAATTGCCTGTGTTCTGCCCGTGTCAAGCGTGCCAGCAGAGAGGGGCTTCTCCCTGCAGAATCGTTGAAAACATCACTGCGGAGTCGTCTGGAGGAGGAGAGAGTGATGCGACTTATGCGTATTGCAAGCTGCAAAGACACATTAGACACCTTTGATTTCAGCTCGGCTCAGAGGACTTTGCCGCAATGAAATTAAGGAGAAAGCAAAAAGTTGCCTGGTAGCCTACAGGGTAAATTTGATGCCATGTAGCCTATGCTAAAACGGACTACAGATGTTACAGGTGTTTTGAAATAGCGTAGATTTTTGCGGCTAACAAGGTTTTGCTCAATCGTTCTTGTTCGTTTTGTTGTTCATTAAATAGTCAAATTTATTTGAGGTCTTTGTCATTCTTTCGTCAATCTAGGTGTACATTATAGTTGCGTTTGTAATATAGACTGTTTTTGAAACATGACCGGTAAGTTTCGAATTTTTCTGGTTTGCTGGGAAGAATATCCTTCAACCTTCGAAGTATTCCGGATTGCTTTCGCCCTTAGACTGAATGAGAGCATACGTTTGGATTTACAATTTGATCAACCAATCATATAGTGATTTGTAGCCAATGGGCGTATTTTTTCAGATTTCCCCACAGGTCCATAGTGCGCTAGAAGGTCCATTTAGTTCACTGGCTCGAGACCTAGGATCTAGCGTAGTGCTACGTTGGTTTTTTTCTACGTAGGTTTTTTACATCTAAATGGCAACAGGTGAAGATGATGTTGTTGCGGAATTGTTGTTAGTACCCTTTTCAAGACGACCATTCAGTGAAAAGATGGACATTATAAAAAAGTTTTTAACGATCCCCGTCACCACTGCATCTGCGGAAAGGACATTTTAATTTTATAAAAACATATGGAGGACAATCCCGACTCACTGCATTAGCTTCCATAGCTATTGAAAGGCAACTTATTTTGGATCTGAAAAGCAGTGATCAGCTTTATGACCGGGTTATCGATCCATCCAGAAGGACCGGAAAATGGATTTGGTCTTTAAGTGAACATCATTGGTGAGTGAGACTCATTTGTCTTTGCTGGTTTTGTCTCAGTGTTGCGTCTCGTTGAGCTGGTTGTTGCGTTTTGTTTCCACACACTTGTTGACTGATTAGTTAATGGCTGTCTTGAGTTTGTTAAGCATTGTTGTGCATTTCAATTGAGAGTTTTGACTTTATCTTTCTTTGCATCGCTTAACGTGAAAAGACTTAACGTAACTGAGAGTTACAAAACCACGATCAATAATCACCTAATTTCTCTGGCATATGTCTTGTCATTAGCACTCACCTGTCAATATATCTCAAATCCTCCCATTTTGGACGTTATGTGACATTAAGTGTTTTCCTCTATCGATCGAGCCAGTAAGGAAAGTCTTAACGCAGCTTTATGAGAGGAAAACACTTAATGTAAAACTTCCGTAATAGTAGGATTTATGTTTTGAAATTGTGACAGGTGAAAGTGCTAATGACAAGACACATGCCAGAGACATTTGGTGGTTATTGATCGCTGTTTTGGAACTTTAAGTTACGTTAAGCCTTTTCACGTGAAGCGTGTTAGACCGTCCCTTTAACCGATAGCCTGTGTGTGGTGGTCTGTGTCGGGCTGTTACTTCACTACATGGACTCTGCTTTAACAACTATGGTACACTTGGAAATGGGCTGCGACAATCTGATCTGCCTAAATGAGATAAGGCATAAAGTGACTCCTCCGTGACCGTGTCTGTCTGACTAGAACAACGGGGGGGTTGTGATAGACACGGTTCACCACTGGAATGTGGTATCTATCTCGTGTATCTATCTCGGTGAAGGGGACTATCCTTGTTGCTGTAGACTATCTAGTTTCAAATAAGGCAGCTCTTTAAGGGGCAATCTTTAATTGAATCATCAAAGCTACAGACTGCGACTCAAAAGACACAAAAAGAAGGCAACAGGAAATTAACTGCATCATCTTTTATTCTTGGTTAATTTGTCTTCTTGGCAGGTACAACAGAGAGAGAAACAAAACAAAAACCGAATCACCGATAGAATCATGTCGTAGTAGAAATTCATAAGACAAAAACGCATAGGAATCGGTTAGTTATCCCGCAGGACCGCCGAATACTAGCATATTAATGAGATGACTGCGAGGTTCTTATTGAATAATGGAAGGGAATGGGCGCTCGCATCAGATCAGTAAAAAACGTTGATGTTTAATTTCCCCGCTACTAAAAAGAAAAGTTTTCATGGACAAATGAAAGTTCACCGCTTGTCCTTGGGTAACCCTTTAGCCAGCGGGAACCTGCTCCGAGACCCAGGAGTGGGAGACGGAGCTGGAGACTTGTTTTAAAGGTCTTAACGTCTGAAGTGAACACATGCAGAACACGCCGTTGCATTACTTACGCTGCTGCTTTCCCCATTGCAACTGGGCCAAGACGTTGGTAGTGGTGGGGATTTAGAAGGCTTGAACCCCATGTAGGGTTCTGACAAGACACGCTTGACACAAACAAGGCTGCACAGGTGCACATGTCCCTTCCATCCTTCGTGACGCACACAAATACATTGGTGAACCGTGATTAGAATTCAGGGCTTCAGCGTCTCGCAACACACGGGTACTTACCAGCTGTTACCAGGCTTAACGCGGTTCACTTCCACCTCTCAGATGACTCTCAGTTCAAGCCTGGATAGATAAGCGCTATCTGACTTATTACAAGATGAGCCTCTTTTACCCTGAAGCCATTACTATCAACACGGTAACTCAGAAACTAAATGAATGACCTGGGGGTTGCGATAAGGTTGCAATCGGGGGAACATACGTGCAAAACATCTGGGATGACTGATAGCATTCCTAATTAGGTTTGACAGCTACGGTCATGTGATTACGGTGCACGTTATTTGCACCGTATCTTCATTTAAAAGTACAAATAGAGCGTCTTTGCAATGGTTCCAACTATCCAACACTCAGCTGGCAAATCAATCCTTTATAGTGTATTGAGGTTT
>CM051002.1:34323766-34333766 GCA_027704905.1 Muraenolepis orangiensis | reverse complement strand
GTGTGTGCGTGTGTGTGTGCGTGTGTGTATGTGTGTGTATGTATGAGTGTTTGTGTGTGCATACGCCTGTGTGCGTGCATGCTTGCATGCATGTGTGTGCATGCGTGTATTTGCACACACACACACACACACACACACACACACACACACACACACACACACACACACACACACACACACACACACACACACACACACACACACACACACACACACACACACACACACACACACACACACACACACACACACACAGCAGAGTGTGGGTGAGAGAGAGAGAGAGAGAACTGAAGCATCTCACTCACGTGGCGTTTGACGTCGTCCAGACTGAGGGCGGCCCCGGCCCCGCCCCCCCCGCCCCCCCCGCCCCCCCCCTCCTCGCTCGTTGTTACTGCTGCTGCTGCTGCTGCCACGCTTCTGCTTCTTCTTGGAGCAGTGGCACAGCTTGTACTTGATCACCTGCAACGACAAACAGACCAGCCGTTGTCATGCCGATAAGGGAAACGACTAGACTTTTCCCTTGCTTTTTTTGACGTGCGGTTTCTGGCATCCAGTGCAATGGACCGGACCACATTGGGCTTGGTTTCAAACAAGATGGATTTCTATACATATGGTCTATAAATACAGCGCAACTCTATCTATGACGTGAACGCAGCCCGCGACGTGACACACACACACACACACGTATACACGCATGCACACACGCACACGCAGGCAGGCAGGCGCACACACACACACACACACACACACACACACACACACACACACACACACACACACACGCATTAGAAGCGACGGTCACATACATACAGGCACACACGCATGCACACACGCACACGCACACACACACCCCCATGCATTAGAATCGACAGTCGCAAACATACATGAACATTTGCATTCAAACACGCAGGCATGCACACACGCATGCACACACACACACACGCATGCACGCACACACACACACGCAGGCACGCACACACGCACATGCATGTACGCACACACACACTCTCACGCAAATAGACTGAGGGATACAGATTAATCTAAAATAAATCTCGTCCCAAATGTTAATGTATTCAGCGGTTCCAGTGCGTGTCTTTCTCCATGCAGTGAGGACGCCATAGCGACTCGGTTGGTCAGGCCTTCTCTTTGGTACATGGACGGCGTAGCAGCGTGATCAGTTACCTTCTGTCTAAATGTTCCCTATCTATATCTACTATATATATATATCTAGATCTAAATCTAAGATTTAGGATTGGAGGATTGAGTCCTCTTTATTTGGTACATACATTAGTTTCTCTGCATTTAACCCAGTGTTAGGAGCAGTGTTATATTACACATATCTAACTATACATATCTAACGATACATATCTAACTGTATTACACATATCTGTGTAATACAGAAAGCACGAGGCACATAGAAACGGAGAGCACAGCTCTCTGTACAAGAACTTGCGGTTAAAATAAGTATATATATGTAAAGTAAATATATGTATATCAACAAACTATATATATATATATACACTGTATAACTGTTGGAAGGAGGGGTTTGATATAGTCTGTGGTATAATGGTGTGTACACACATGGAGTACATGCAGTACTTTTCCATAACCTTGTCATTTTGTCATTGACCTTCACATTCAAACTGAAATCGATTTGACTTTGTGCCGGCAAAAAATAAGTTAGCAAATAAATATCAGCGGCGATGTGCTGCTTTCAAAAACAAAATTACTTACAAGCCCAATTTTGGCAAGGTAAATTATCTAGCACCCATAAATTGCAATAAGGAGGAGATGTTTGAGCAAGAAGAGAGAGAGAGAGAGAGAGAGAGAGAGAGAGAGAGTGACATTTACCTCATACAGGTAGTCAAAGAGCTCGAGGATGGTGAGGATGCTGGCCCCGATGAAGAGGCCCATCTGACCTCCGATGTCACCTGGAAAGACAAAACCAAACAGCCGTCCAATCAGCAGCCTGCTGAGAGTCTAATGGAAGCCAGTCCAGTGCACTTTGTATACAAACCCCTTCCCCCCCCCCCCCCTAAAAATAGAACAGTATAGGATGTGAGCACCTGGCTTTGTGTGGCCATATATGGGAATTGCATAAATATCAACGTATGTCAGGAGAGTATTTGAATAAAGGAAGCTCTATCCAGATCAGGTGAATGATTGAGAGGAGGTGGAGGACTTCCTCACCCAGCAGCCCTGCCAGCTCATAGGCCTTCTTCTGCTCGATGGTCTCGTAGTTCAGAGCCTCGAAGAAGATGTCCAGCACCAGGATGTTATCGCTGGGAACACAGAAAACACCAGCTCTTAGCCAACCCACTTCTCCACACAGCATCACATAGCCATGCTGTTCTGTATTCCTCCCACAGCACCAACATGACAACCCATATTTGTCATAAAATTGCGATTTTGACATGGCGGTTATGAATTGAATAGAGGATGGATTGGAGGAGAGGATTTTTGTGGGTATTGGAGGAACCATAATATATAGATTAAAAAGGAGAACTGAGCACCGCCCCCACTGGCGTGTTGGTGGCGGCGCCGAGGAGGAAGAGGAGATAAGCAGATTTAATCTGAGGATATGACAACAGAAGGACAGATAGGAGGGAAGTGAGAGGAATGCTCATGGTAATTGTGCACGGTTCTATTTGACACATCTTCTCTTACTTCTTATTTGCTCTTCACAAGTTAAATTCCACCCCATACACACGTGTGTTCTTAACAGCAAAGCCAGCACAACACAAGTCAATTGCCACTGTTTCAGTGCATCAGAAGAGAGGAGTTGAAATTTTCTTTTTAAATGTAGGTTGTGCTTCATTAAAATGATATAGTAATTCATGAAATACATGTGTTAAAGTGTTTTTTTCTGAATAGGAGGCGTATGGGTATTCCAAATTTAAAATCTAAACCTGGAGGATTGAATCCTCTTTATTGGTCACACACACACACAGTGAGATGAGTTCCTCTCATTAACCCATCCCAGTATGAGGAGCAGTGGGCAGCTATTGGATATACAGGGGAGCAGGGGAGGGGTCTGGTGCCTTGCTCAAGGGACCTCGGCAGTGCCCAGGAGGCAAACTGGCACCTTTTTCCAAGTACCAGTTCTCCCCGTGTACTCGGTCAGTGGACTTGAACCGGCGACCCTCTGGTTCCAAAGCATCAAGTCACACCAGACTGAGCTACTGCCGTCCATTATTATTTTTAACAAAACATATTTTCGTCATTGTTAAAATGTCCATCAGCTGAAAAAAAACAGTATTACCTCCATTAATTTAGGAGCAAGATAACATTCACACACTACAGTTTTTTCAATTTTTATTGTGCACTCAAGTAAGACACAACACACACACATGCAATATTTGTAAAGTGTCTCCACATCCCGTCTCGCTGGGCAGAGCCTCTTGATATGCAGGGGCTGTCCAGCGGGTCGGTGAATAATGTCTGCACTCTAGCAGGTTATTATCACCTGCTTGCAGCAGCAGGCGGTCTAATGTTGTTCAATCCTAGGAGAGATAAGGCTGTCTGGCTGTGTGTGTGTGTGTGTGTGTGTGTGTGTGTGTGTGTGTGTGTGTGTGTGTGTGTGTGTGTGTGTGTGTGTGTGTGTGTGTGTGTGTGCGTGCGTGTGTGTGCGTGTGTGTGTGTGTGTGTCCGTGCGTGTGTGTGCGTGTGTGTGTGTGTGTGTGTGTGTGTGAGTGTCTCATGGGTTTGATTGCTCCAAAGGTCAATAACCTCCGATGTATTAACATACATGTATTTACATGTGGATGAATTCAATGTTTGTGCATGTGCCTAATGTGTAACCTCCGCATATTGTTCCCACGTGTACCAGTGTGAAGAAGCACGACGATGGTCCATTGAGATTTGCCACCTGTTCCAATGGCAGGGCGGGGGGGAACTGTGTCCACTGGCTGTCTTTGTGCTTTTCGGTTTCACGCCACTAAACACGGCTGTCTGGATGGCGTGTATCAGCGACACAGCGCGCACATATGGTGCATCCAGATGTATTACATGGCTCTCAAAAATTCAAAAGTTTGAACGTAAAAGCAACGTCTCAGAGAGAGAGAGAGAGAGAGAGAGAGAAGTGAGGATTCAATGAGAGGATGATCCGTCAGGACGGTGACAACTTTCTGTGAGCGCTTGGAAACTTCTCAACTTCTTATGTGCATCGTGCATCTCGGTCTCCGGTGACGTCGGAGTCGTACGTTTGAACAAAGGCAAACCAAAACCACCGGTGGATCCGTAGAGTGGATGTAAGCAAGCAGAGGCAGGAAACTGAGTTTGGGCTCTCTCCCCCCACCTCCCCCTCTCTCCCCCTCCCCCTCCCCCTCTCTCCCTCTCTCCCCCCCACCCCCCCCGCTCTCCCCCCCCACCTCCCCCTCTCTCCCTCCCACCTCCCCCTCTCTCCCCCCCTTCTCCCCCCCACCCCCTCTCTCCCCCCACCTTCCCCTCTCTCCCCCTCTCTCCCTCTCTCCCCCCCACCTCCCAATCTCTCCCCCTCTCTCCCCCTCCACCTCTCCCTCTCTCCCCTCTCCTCCCCCTCCACCTCCCCCTCCACCTCTCCCCCCACCTCCCCCTCTCTCCCCCTCCACCTCCCCCTCTCTCCCCCTCCACCTCCCCCTCCACCTCCCCCTCTCTCCCCCTCCACCTCCCCCTCTCTCCCCCTCTCTCCCCCTCCACCTCCCCCTCCACCTCCCCCTCTCTCCACCCCCCTGACCCCCCCAGCTGGCACAATCAAGGATGATCTTAATTTAGCGACTCGCTGCTCTCCTCCTCGACGACCCGGCATCGATTGAGCGCTCTGAGTGCGGGGGATGATACTCACGCGATGTACTGCTCCGTCTTGTTGAACTTCTTGGCCAGGTACTTGGCCGACGCCTTGCTGGGGATCTTCACAAACGACATCTCTTTGCCGTAGCGCGTCATGTTGCACGGCGTCTCGCACACACAGTAATCGTTGTCTCTTTCCACCAGGAAGTCTATATATGAGCGGAGGGAGGGGGGAAAGCCAGCATAAACAAATGAGTGATCTGTGTTTATTTTGTTTATCCACAGGCAGTGAGCTACTGAACGGCTAGGAGTGCTGCCACTATCATAACATTGTCATCCATATTACATTACACTATCGTACTTGTGCTGGACTCATCACAGTTACTGCACTGTACTGCACTGTATTCATGATGCTGCTGCACTACTGGCACTTTAAATGCTTTTTAAATGCTTTTTGCACAATTCAACACATGTATATATCATCCATCAGTCACTGTATTGTTCTCTTTGTGCGTTCTTTTGTGTACAGTATTGTTATAGTATAGTGTTGTATAGTATAAGTATATTACATAGTAGTATAGTATATAGTGTTAAATTGTAGGAATTCATACTGCGGAAGGCAATGGGCACTAAGCATTCCATTGTACTTGTTGCATATGGCAAATAAAGAATCTTGAACCTTGAATCATGAATCATAAATCATGAATCATGAATCATGAATCGATTTAAGTGAACACAACACACACGTTGGCAAGTGTACAGGCACACGCACATTCCCCTCTCTCTCTCTCTCTCTCTCTCTCTCTCTCTCTCTCTCTCTCTCTCTCTCTCTCTCTCTCTCTCTCTCTCTCTCTCTCTCTCTCTCTCTGGCACTTCAACTCGCTGGCATATGAAGACACACACACATGCTGGATCTACCCCGGAGCAGAGCGCCGAAGAGGACCAGACTAGCGGCGAGATAAGACGTGAACAAAGAACCCCAGAGGAACGTTCCAGCCACAGCGCGTTAAGGAGCACACAGAGGACGGACGGACGGCGTCAGACAAGGAAATGACAAACTGGCGGGGAATGAAAGTAAGTCAAATTAAAGCGAGGAAGAAGGACGTGGACGGAGGCCAAAGAGCCACCAAGAAGTAATGCCAGCACCGGCTAACGTAATATGTGTTCTAAAAAGGATTTTAAAAGGATAATCTGGGATATTGTAGAAGTCATGTTAGATGTCCAGGTTTGGTGGTGTGGGGGGATGTTATAGTGTTAGTGTCGTGCCTACCGACACAACCGGAGAGATGAGGTACAAACAAAGCACTGAGGATGAGGAGATGAGTGTGTCATGGCTATATTCAGAATAGCACTTTGCATAGGAATGGAAACTGGACATGATGTACGAAAAACCTGAATAGCCAATATTGACGTCCTTCAAAACAAGTGGACACTGGACTAAGTTTTGTTACAATTGTTATTTTTTGAATGGCTCCAGATGCTTCCATTCATCCATCAACGGGTGGATAACCGCGAGTGAAGGAGGAGATTTTTTCGGAGTTACGGTTGTAAAGGTTGGGCCTGAGGTACCAAGGAGGAAGCATCTGGGCAGGACTACTCAGCCCTTAGCCTCCAAAGCAGTGTGGCACATAAACCTTCAAATGGGAATTAGGAGAAGCAGCCACGGCTGCCATCACAATGAGCCATGTGACTGTACCAGTTAACATACACACAGTCACCACATTACTCCACCTTGTGCGGCGCTGCCACTGTTATGCACTGCTTATGCATTATCCATTAGCAATAATTGGATGTTGGCATCTGAAATGGCATAGTGAATCACTGGGATGGATTCGACAGTGTCTGAATATATATATATATATATATATATATATATATAGTGGTACAACATGCCTACTGAACCCAGGCTCCATCTCTATGCACACACAACAGGAACAGGAACAAGTGTGTTGGGGTTTGAAGGGATCACAATGTACAACAATGAAACAAAAAAAGTGCACAGGCACATATAGAAACAAACGTTACATGACAGACAGGCAGACAGACAGAAAGACACACAGACAGATAAGACAGACAGACAGGTTTCTGTGTTATCTCCTTACCCAGGGCGGGATCGGCACACTCCTTGTACTGCTCTGGGGTGCAGTAGGGGGCATCTCCTGAGGACAGACAGCATGTTCACATTGTGACTATAGGGGAGGCAGGGGAGAGGGGCTTTTGTAAAGAACTCTCAGTGACAAGGGAAGGACGAGCAGATCCAGACCGGTCATTAACGTTGAGTGTCAGGCTGTCATTACACGTCTTATCAGCGCTGGAGTCACTCCCCCATCTTGATGCCATCTCCTAAATGATTCCATTCACTTCTCATTCGAGGTTTGGCTGCTTCAGCACCTCACCGTGTGGTTGGTTCTGTCTCCCCACATCCGCGCCACCCTCCCTCCCCTCCCTCCCCCACCTCAGCCCCCCTGTCTCCAGCACTGTCTCCCCCCACCCACCCCCTCCTTGTCACTGAAGAAAGGAAGCTTGTCTCCGTCTATCAAGGAGGGAGCCATGGTGACCTAGCTCTCCTACATGGGCGAGGAGGACACTATCCGGCCCAGGTGCGAATCATTCACTGCACATTCTGTGGATATTCTTTGGGGTATAGTTTGCATTGTGATGGATATTCGCTTGACAAAGTGGACTAAATTATGGCAAATGGGGGAATGAATGGGATCAGTAGTCAACCTGAGAGCAGGGGCGAGGGTTCTCTGGAGAGCCACATTAATCACAACTCCAATCACTATTAACAACTAGCTAATCCCACTCATTATATCAACTGCTTTTCTGGTCCACAACGGCCCGGGCACACACACACACACACAGACACACACAAATAGGCCTGCACACACGCAGACACACACACACACACACACACACACACACACACACACACACACAGGCCCACACAGACGTGCAAACACACACACATTTGTATTCACACAGAACAAAAGAGAGTCTGATTCCAGTAGTACTGGAATCAGACTCTCTTCATCTGAATTATTTATTAGTATTTTATTACTGCCAATTTGCACTATACGTATTGTTGTATATTGTATATACCTACGTATTACTGTAATAATACTGTAAATTGTGCAATTCATCTATCAATACATTTAGATTTCATTTAGATTTAATTTAGTTATATTTTGTTGATACTAGTTTAGTTTAGTTTAGTTTGTTGTTATTTAGTTGTTAGGTATTAGTATATTTTGTGTGCATTTATTCCCCCTGTTTCAACTGTTGCACCTTAATTTCCCTCGGGATAAATAAAGTTATCTTGAATCTTGAATCTTGAATCTCTGTTGGCTCAGCAATTATTAGAAGGATGGGGCAGGGTTAACGTGGAGGGCAATCAAAAGCTCTCCTCCATGTTCAATGCACTGTCTGGGATGCCTCACACTGATTCAATGGCAGCGGACAGAGGAGACAGCCAGTCCTAATCACTGCACAAACTGCAACACGGAAAATACTGGTTCAGGTTTTAGATTCCCTGAAGTGTGAAATCTCCAATTTCCCACAATGTGAACACTTTGCTATGAAGACTGCCTATTTGACTTTCTCTTATTTGCTTCCCTTTAGCAGAGAACACATACAGTGGGTCTGTTTGAGTTGGGAGGATGCTCCATACAGTCAGCGGTAATGCTAGGTATCGCCACAACATACATCTGGACAACATACAATTAGATGTCAGTTAGACACTCAGGCTCCGTGAAATTGGCACAATTTACTCTATATACATACATATGGGGTCCTGTTCTTAGACATTGTAAATGGAATTCACCAAATAAGTACATCAAGGCCGTTTGTTATGGACCAGCTCATTTTCGAGGGGGGATATTTCATTATTGCTTGTACAACGTTATGATGGAATCTGGAGTGCTGCATTGCAATTTATGGCCCCTTCAGTTAGGCTCACTTCAGTTAGGCTCACTTCAGTTAGGCTCACTTCAGTAAGGCTCACTTCAGTAAGGCTCACTTCAGTAAGGCTCACTTCAGTAAGGCTCACTTCAGTTAGGCTCACTTCAGTTAGGCTCACTTCAGTTAGGCTCACAGCAGCGCACAAATGCGTGCATTAAACAAACACGCAGAGACTGCCCCAAATAGACCACTTACCACACCCACTTAGTTACCACAAGAAACTACCGCACACACGCAGTTACAACCAGAAACTACCCCACCCACTTATTTACCACCACAAACTACCACACCCACTTAGTTACCACCAGAAACTACCACACACACGCAGTTACAATCAGAAACTACCGCACCCACTTAATTACCACCAGAAACAACCATTTAGTACCCACCAGAAACTACCGCACCCACTTAGTACCCACCAGAAACTACCACTTAGTAACCACCAGGAAGTACCACACACACTTAGTTATAATCAGAAAGTACCACACACACTTAGTTACAATCAAAAACTACCATACCCCCTTAGTTACCACCAGAAAGTACCACACCCACTTAGTAACCACCAGGAACTACCACACACACGTAGTTGCAATCAGAAACTACCATAACCACTTAGTTACCACCAGAAACGACCACACACACTTAGTTATAATCAGAAACTACCACACCCACTTAGTTACCACCACAAACTACCACACCCACTTAGTTACCACCACAAACTACCACACCCACTTTGTTACCACCAGAAACTACCGCACACACTTAGTTACCACAATAAACTACCACACACACGCAGTTACAATCAGAAACTACCACACCCACTTAATAACCACCAGAAACTACCATTTTGTAACCACCAGGAAGTACAACACACACTTAGTTACAATTAGAAACTGCCATACCCACCTAGTTACCACCAGAAACAACCACACACACTTAGTTACAATCATAAACTACCATACCCCCTTAGTTACCACCAGAAACAACCACTTAGAAACCACCAGGAAGTACCACACTCACTTAGTTATAATCAGAAACTACCACACACACTTAGTTACCACCAGAAACAACCACACACACTTAGTTACAATCAAAAACTACCACACACACTTAGTAACCACCAGGAACTACCACAAACGTAGTTATAATCAGAAACTACCATAACCACTTAGTAACCACCAGTAACGACCACACATACTTAGTTATAATCAGAAACTACCATACCCACTTAGTTACCATCATAAACTACCACACACACTTAGTTACTACCGGA
>CM051002.1:34303766-34318766 GCA_027704905.1 Muraenolepis orangiensis | reverse complement strand
AGATAATTAGCATACCTAGTGTGATTAGCCTTTCAATTCCAAGTAACTGTCACCACATAACAGACGATTTTAGTCACATGACAATTTTGAAACGACCTGTAATCTAAATCGAATCGAATCCTCTTTATTGGTCACATACAGTATGAACACACACAGTGACATGTGTTCCTCTGCATTCAACCCATCCTAGCATTAGGAGCAGTGGGTATCAGCTATTGTATATCCAGCTGCCAGGGGAGCAGTGTAGGGGTCCGGTGCCTTGCTCAAGGGCACCTCGGCAGTGCCCAGGGGTTTTGGGGACATGAACATGCGACCTTCCGGTTCCCAAGCCAAGTCCCTACAGACTGAGCTACTGCCGCCCCCTGGCCCAAGGGTGGGCTGGTGGTATAGTAGGGCCCCTTCGAAAATGTCCCTACATACTGCGTAGGATTGGTTTAATAATGATTAGTTGTTAAGTAGAACTACACAAACTACAGTTGTATTATTGGTCATTTGGCAAACCCATATCCAAACAGCAAATAGAATAACGTCAGGACAGCCACACCAAGCTGTGTGTTTAAAAGAATAACACAGAACATGCATCACCTTGCTCAACCTTTCTTTGGAAGCCGCGGGAGATGGCAGTGTGGCAGCAATTTGTAATATTGGAAAGGGATTCAAGCAAGGTTATGTCAATTTGTTTTCCTAACTTGTTTAAGAAACATTTGGATCTTGTACACATCCATGTAATTGGGGGAAATTCATTATCAAATGCCTGGACTGCATCCACTAGTTCCTCATTCTCTGTGGAATGCCGGTTAAACTCGTAAATTTCAGCGGTCATGTATTTCGAAACCCACCCTCTACCATTATAAAACTTTAATAAATAACCATCATAAACCATCATAAATAACCATTATAAATAACCATAATAAACCAGTGACATACGTTTCATGGTTGTCGTTCAAATATTTAACTAGCGGGCGTATATATCGTTGCCTGCCGAATGGGTGTGGCAACAGCCAGCTTAAACCTATTGTTATTGGTTATAACCAATTAATCAAATCATATTTTTTCTCCACAAAGAGATACTTTAAAAACACAAATAATGTGTAGTCTGATCCTATTATCTGATATGATGCACCTTCAAAATGGTTGGACCCTCACAAGCCAAGAGGGGGCATCTGCCATGCCTTGCTATACCTGGATGCCTCTGCAATAAAATATAATTAATGCATTCCCGCCCAATCAACTGGCCCTTTATCTATCTGAAATTCTCCATATTATTCCTTGATCTGATTCAAGAACAGTGGAGTCCTTGTCTTGTCATTTTCTTTACACTTCACAGGCATCTACTCTCAAAAACTGCCTGTACAGGAATTGTCATTTCCTGGAGCACCACATCCTGTGTTCCTGCTCAGATCCCAACTGATCTCTGGAGCTCTATGGCAATGACACAGCTTCCTGTGCACTGTGACTCTGGCAGTGTGATCGAAGTGGTGGAACTGAGCCACCACGATGACTCCAGCAGTGCAGCATGTTTTTAGTGACAGCCATAAACTCCATTAACCTGGGATTCAGCCGTCCTGACAGCATAAAGACTAGTCATTAACCATGGCATTCGTCTCTGGCTCTAACTCACCATGTGACTCATCCTGAACAGCTGATACACAGAGCAAGTTAAGCCATGCAGCGTCCGATGAAACTAAAAGGCTTCTCATTGGCTGTTAACAATGTCACTCACATAAATGCTCAGATGAGACACGAAGATTATAGTTATATGTTATAGTTATATATTATATATTATAGATTATAGTGTATACATTTATTAATGGTATATCCCTTTTTCCCTAGACCACTGAGCAATTGTAGTAAATCACATTTGAAATATTTTTGTTTCAACACAGGTCTGTCAGAACTATTATTCCCAGCATAAGGTTTGTGATTGGCCAAGCTTGCATGTCAATCAAGACCTCTTCATGATAAGTACACACAGTTAATCAATGCTGTGTCCCAGACCTCCCTCATGGAAAGGCTAACCTAACACTATCCACACCCAGAGACAACAGTCAATTGGGATTTATCTGTACCAGCACTGGTGACTTGGATAGACATAAAACAAGCTTGGTTGCAAATACATTACTATGATCTTGTCTGACCAGCTTTAACAACAAGGTCACTGTGGGTACCTTCAGCCAAGAGCTTTTGAAGATTTGGTTTTCTGCATCCCTGTTTTTCCTGGCATCAATAGGAAAATGGATTGCTATCCGAACCAGCGTAAGAACAACTAGTTTGGTCTCAGTAAATAATCTTTGCCTGTGCAGCAAAATGGCTCAAGGCCATTTGTCAACGCAAGACAAACAGCTCCCCAATGGATATCTGGCCACCAAGCACCATCAATCAGAATTCTGCCAGAGCAATAACGGCTCATCAATAAGTCCTGTCCAAGACAGTGATATTACCGTGACATGCCAATACCACCAAGTGTAGTCAGCCAAGTGGAAGTGTTCCCGTGGCTTGGGGTTGACTGTTTTTTTATCAGCCACTGTTTTTTATCAGCAAAGACAGACGACACCTCAAGTCCCAATTTTCTTACCTTTGTTCATGATTTCTGGACCAAAAGTGACCAAAGAATGACATTGGAATTTTGCCTGCCCTATTTGCCCTGTCCCCACATGACCTCTATGGGGGAAGAAAAATGAATGGATGATCGGAGAGGTCATCCATTTTGCAGCAACTCCACCTTTCAATAAATATGTCAGCCTTACATATCTTTCATTTAGTCTCTTCTTCTGCAGCAACATGAATCAGCAATGACATTAGCTATCAACTGTCCAAAAACCAAACAGGTGCCTGGAGAAGATTATTGCCGGTGATAAGCACATGGTGTATAAAACTCCTGGGAAGATGATGGACCATCTTGTTGGACCATCTTGTTGGACCATCCATCAAGAGAGAGACCATAACAAAATCACCTGGAATGAAAAAAAACCCTGAAACAAACCGAAACTTGTTTGAATTTGAAGTTTGAAGAAATGTATTTTCCTGCTTTGTTTTTGTTTAATTTACTTTGTCTTACTTGTGTCTAACCTCTGCAGTTCATTGCATGGCCAATTTATTTCTTAGTAAGAGAAGAATGTGAATCCAGTCATAGCACTAGATCAATCAAGTGACCTAAAATAGGACAGGAAGTAACATCTGCCCCTGCCTGAACCCAACAAACCCAACAAAGCACCACAGAAAAACATTTGTAACATACATGGGCTTTGAAATGTTTTAATGTGCATATATTCTATAATGTGTGGAGACCTACCCGTTGCTCTTGACAGGAGACGAAGGTCTGGAAGCCAGGGGCTACTCCGAAGCCCAGCTGGTCAATGAAGGGAGGCTCATCCTGGGAGTGGATCTGGACTTTGATACCGGCCTCAAACGAGGTCTCATCTGTGGACAAGATACAAGGTTTTTATTGGCCATTTGCAACAAGTTCAGTGGAACGCTTACTTCCCATTCCCTCCCGCAGTATGGATTTAGAAAACAATACTATGAAAATACTATTCACAATAAAAATGACAATTAAAAGAACAATAAAGTGACTGATGGATGATATGTACATGTGTTGAATTGTGCAAACATATTTTAAAGCATTTAAAGTGCCAGTGGTGCAGCAGCATCGTGAATAAAGTGCAGTGCAGTGCAGAACAGAGCAGTAGTCCAGAAAGTCGAAAGTAGGATATAGTAATGTTAATGACAATGACTAGAGAGACCAGAGACCAGAGAGACCAGAGAGACCAGATACCAGAGAGACCAGATACCAGAGAGACCAGAGATACCAGAGAGACCAGAGACCAGAGACCAGAGAGACCAGACCAGAGACCAGAGAGACCAGATACCAGAGACCAGAGAGACCAGACCAGATACCAGAGAGACCAGAGAGACCAGATACCAGAGAGACCAGATACCAGAGAGACCAGAGATACCAGAGAGACCAGAGACCAGAGAGACCAGAGAGACCAGAGACCAGAGACCAGAGAGACCAGACCAGAGACCAGAGACCAGACCAGAGACCAGAGAGACCAGAGAGACCAGAGAGACCAGAGACCAGAAAGACCAGAGCTGCAGGCATGATCCCTTACAAACACTAGACACACATCCACACACATGTGTAGTACGCGTAAAAACCATAGCCACACACAACGTCACCTAAAAAGGAATGAACATTGAGCATTGAGGTGGAATATCACTTCCATGGTAAATAGAACAGCTAACTTAATAAGATATATCCATATATATATATATATATATATATATATATATATATATATATATATATATATATATGAAGGAGTTCTCCTGGTGTCAGGAGCCAGCGTGATCAAGCTAAAGGCTTAACTAGCATCTTGTTGACAGCTCCACTTGGCCTGAAGGAGATTTATTCACCACGGGGGACAAAATCTGAGGAAAGGGGGGAAATTAATAAATAAATGATAAAAGGGATAAAAGGAAAATCAATGGAGCAGACAGTTTCACGGCAGCAATATGCCTCTATGGGTTTTACTGTAGGTGTGGCAGATGGGCCTCCTTGATTCAGAGATCAACACACATCACAGAAGACATGCGGCGTGAGCCAGGGCTTCAATGAAGGGAGGGACATTATTTCCAGCACGTTTTGCGGAGATCGCCACTCGGCTAATGGTGGCGGCGAGGCCACGGCTGGGACCGGGCGATTGTCTCTGAGGACACAGGATCATAATTTATGTATTTTTAAAATGTTTTTCGTCTCCGAGCATCTTCCAGGTCGTCACGCTCTTACTTACTCTCCTTCCTTTCCTCCTTCCCTCCCTCCAACCCTCCCTCCCTCCCTCCCTCCCTCCCTCCCTCCCCTCCTCTTCAGTTAAGGGATTGGGGACATAGTGACAGTGTGGTGTCGGTCACAAAGCCTTTAATGGCTTTTGCAGAATGGGACCTTCTTCCTTTGATGACCTCATATACATAACTACCACTCAAGTGCCACTTAAGATGGGCTGATGCCTTCTTCATGTCATGGTACATCTGCCACTGCTATATATATTAGGTTAGAATAATGATATTTGGGCCTAACCTTGAGTCAAATGGAAGATCGACCTCAAATATAATTGCTATGCTAGGATGTTGCTAGCAAGCGATGCCGGAAAATGCCCTGATTAAAACCGATCACTGGGTCCCATACGCTGTTGTATTATTTACCAGACACCTAATCTAGAGTAACTGACCGCAGAATAATGGCCTGGCCATGTACCCAGCAAGCTCATTCTTTTCCTATCTGTAATGGCCACTTTGCCTCCATTTTGTATCTGTCCTGTTCATTTAGTATATTTCCAAAACAAAGTGACAGATAATTCAACATGAGCAAGATAAGCATCAGAAATACGCTTGACCAGGATAGTCCACAGTTGAGTGTATCAAGCGATTATCAATGCAGTATCAGTGGAGTATCAACAATCTAGAAACAGTACTATATGCTATAGTTTAGTATAGTATAGTTTAGTATCAGTTGACACTCACTTATGACATAATCAGCAACATGTCAAGTTTGTTATGTTTTTACACGTTACATTACAGTGAGCAGGTAACACAGAGGATGTCCAGCCGGTCTGGGCAGTTCCAACTATTGTTTGTCTTCACCTCATTTATGGTGTAAGTATGTTAATGTGTACCAGTCTGGTATGGTGAGATGTGTGTGATGTTATGATGAAATGCCTTGTGATAACGCTGCAAACCAATTTCCCCATGGGGACAAACTCAGCATCTATCCGTCTTCTATCTGTCTATGTCTTATTTGTGACAGCGCTGCGGACGGCACAGTTTCAATGTGTGTGTGCAGAGGCCCCATAAATCTCTTATGTTTTATCTTGAACCTTTATTCGGCGTCCACATCACTTCGTCCAACTCTTAGTCAGCTCATAACAGTATATTTGGCGCTTTATTTATAGGCTACTAATTGTATGTATTTACATTAAAATTGCATTGTTTTGTGTATATCGACCCATCCATTAAATGCTGCAGAATATGGCTGTAAACACGCCCACACCTTTGGTGTTTTCCTTGTATGGGTCTGAATTGGTTGAAGGCTGTAGGGAGAGTTACTAGTAAGTAGGAGTTAGTTAGGTGTTAAGGTGTTTAGGTGTAGAGTTACATTGGGATGATGTCATCATAAAGGGCTCAACATTTTTGATTGCTTGCTAGCTTGCTAGCATAAGGAATGCGCGGCTGGGATGGTCGCTGATTTATGACTTTCTGGGCTCTGCGTTTGTCCTTGATCCCTAATAATGCCCCGCCTAAAACCACAACTGCTCACTGTCTCCGCTTGCCATTGTCTATGTATAAACAGTATAAACATTTCTCTTATTAACCGTTTTTTTTACCTTTTTCTTAAATTTTTGTAATATAAGTTTCAATTCAAATAGTTATCATGGGCCGGAGGGTTTTTGTTTAGACATATCTATGAGTAGACACTCAATTCAACTGCTTTTGATTCAATCTATAGATGATTTGTCTACATAGTAGACAAAGACTTAGTAAACACTTAACTACTGATCATTTTTTACTTTACTTGGATAGTGTCACAGTTTGCATTCCAGTCTCCTCGCTCCCACGACACACTACCGGATAGCCACGCCCCCTTGTTAAGTCTCACCCGCAGCTGCAGCGCATCACAGTTAACGTCCCTATTTAAGTCTACCCCCCCCCCCCCCCCGCACACTCACACGGGGCCAGATTGGTCCTGATCATGCAGACATTCCAGCGTTTACCAAGTCTGATTCCCGTTCCCCATCCTCTGCCTGTCCCTGACTACACCTCCCGCCTGTTCCTGCCTGGTTTGTCTGCCCTGCCTGGTTTCAAATCTACTGCCTGTCTCCACTACGTCTCTGCCTGCCCCTTTCTGTGTGGATATTATAATAAATATCACAAACTGTCCTCGGTGTCCGTGTGCTGCATTTGGGTCCTAACTTAATCCGTGACCGATAGTACACAAATTATAGTTTGTTAGTATGCAACTGATAGACCATAAGCATCAACACTTCACAACACTCAGTAATAATAATAATAATAATAACTATAATAACTTTTATTTGTATAGCACCTTTTCATAGACTCAAGGTTACTTTACAGAGGTTTCAAAAATAAGTTAAAAACAAGGAACAGAAAAGAAAAGCCTAGCTGTAGACTTCTGTACATACTGGAGTTAATTGAGGGATTTTGATAACAATGATCCAATGTGTGTGAGGAGAAGAAGGCCTGAACACGGGTTTGAGCCTCTCTGAGGCTCAGGGAGGAGCGGAGGCCTGAACACGGGTCTGAGCCTCTCTGAGGCTCAGGGAGGAGCGGAGGCCTGAACACGGGTCTGAGCCTCTCTGAGGCTCAGGGAGGAGCGGAGGCCTGAACACGGGTTTGAGCCTCTCTGAGGCTCAGGGAGGAGCGGAGGCCTGAACACGGGTTTGAGCCTCTCTGAGGCTCAGGGAGGAGCGGAGGCGTTGCAGAGGTGAAAGAAGGCAGTTTCTGTGACGGAGTTCATGTATTAGAAATATTATGAATTTATTATGATAAAATATTCTATAAGTTGAATCTAACCTAGTTGCTATTCACTTGACATGTTGTTTATTATATAACATGATTCAGCAAATAGTCAGGTAACACTAAATGTAATCTATGAGGACGTGATCTTGATCACCCTATTGAGTGTCCACCTACACAATGTTGACATGTTTTAGTGTTACCACATGTTTTATTACATGTAAATGGCAAGCTCCGTGTGTGTGTGTGTTTTATTTGTGTTTTTGTAGTGCAACCAAGCAGTGCTTCCAAATGCCCCTGGAAAACATCCTCTCCTTGTTGCTTCGCTTGCCACAATTCCTTCCTCCATTTAAAGCCTAATGAGGTTCAGTTAAGTGGCCTTGCAGACCAGGCCAGGCCAGCGCTGGCAAGAAAACAAGCAGAATTTGATTATGCACAAGGCAAACCCTTTTCCCTTTTCTTGTTAGTAGGAAGTATTCTAAGTCGGAGGCTATTCAAAATAAGAAGATGCAGATATGAATGTTATTGAATGTGTGTGTGTGTGTGTGTGTGTGTGTGTGTGTGTGTGTGTGTGTGTGTGTGTGTGTGTGTGTGTCCAGATTTACCACATTGTTTGTGGGTAGATTAAAACTGTGTATCATGCAGCTGCATCAGACCTGTGTAGTTCCAGAATGTAACTTGTAGTTTAGTGCAAATCCTAAACAGATGCTGAACAGTATTTGTGTTTATCGGGCAAATGGTGATTGACTTGTTTGATTGATGAGGAAGACAAAGCACCCGCTTCACTAATTAGAGAACAATACAGTATAATGTATCAAGGTCATTATCCATTTGTCATGGGATTGAATTGTCTTACAGAACAATGTAATCAAATGTATGTAAGTCACTATCCATTGCCATTTATGGCTTGCTCACATTTAAGTACATTTAATGACATTCATGTTTGTATATATATATATATATATATATATATATTAGGGGCATGTAAGACCAACAAAAATATGTCAAAGCAAGAAAAACAATTGTCTTGGCCCACCGTTGGTAGGATTAGGTAATAATAATAATAATAATAATAATAATCATGGATATGTATATAAATATACATTCTTCAACACAAACCAAACCAGTGATTCTTCACAGATTTGCAGTGAGTGCATCAACTATTCATATATTTTCTCTAATTGCTCTATGTTATGCACCCATAGATGTTCATCTTTGCAGACTTGTAAATGTGCCAACTTATCTGCCAATTCTAGCGGTTAAAAAATAAGAAAATACCTAATACCTAAAAGCATTAATACCTAAAAGCTAGCAACAAAAGCCTGTTCCCTGACCTTTGGAACACAGAGCCAGACAGGGCATCGGTTTGTGGAGATTGAAGCCAATGCAATTTGGGTGGACTTGGCCGGCGGTCCGTGCTGTAGTGTTTTAATACACATAATTGCATATTGCACTACTGGCCACTCAGCAAATCAGATGTACGACTGCCGTACCCGGGTTGGGTGTTTTCATCTGTACAACGTGGCATCCCAAAATGAAGAGCATGCAGCTCTGATATCAGACATGAATGATGCAATACAATCAGGCTATCTTGTAACAGATAGATCTGTTTCTGCCTTGTGGACTGAAGATGATAATGGGACATGCAGAAACAACATTCAAGTGAAAGTGGCAGTAGGAGGCAGTATGTCAATATTCAACATCAGTTTTTTTAAAGCTGCAAGTGGTAAATAAACAAGACTTTATTTAATGAGTTACATGGCCACTAGGGATGCTAGGAAGAGATTAGTCTTGTTGACTTCAAAGAGACGGGTGCATTATGCAAGCCTGCTTCTCGAGTCCTATCGCTTAACCTCAAACGACAAAATATTAAATATAAGATAGAGCCGCAGGCAGTGCCTTGTGGGTCCTTACCGGTCTCCCCCCAGACGGGCAGGTACTCGTCCTGCTGGATGTCCAGCATCAGCTCCAGGCCATTCCCCATCCCTCCCTTCATGGTCACCAGGAGAGGGCGGCCATCTTTGCCCGAATTGAAGGTGTAGCATTTGCCATAGCGTGTGAATATCTGGAATATTGGAACATGAAGAGACACGTTCAAGGGGTGTTCAATGATGTGGACATGCGAAGTGAATTATAGTATATATACGTATATATCGTGAATTATACATAGTATTCTTTATTGTTTTATTATGACATTTTTTTTTTACATATTTCTATGTATATCTCATCATCACCTCTCATCGCCTGAAAGTAGAAAGCATTAGGATTATACCGTATTGTTTTAGATCATGGTTGATCATGGTTGATCATGGTTGATAATGGTTGATAATGGTTAAAGGGCCCATATTATACCACCAGGTGAGAGCGGGATTAGCCATTACAGCCCGTTTCAAAATAGTCATGTGACTAAAATTGTCATTGACAGCGTGACATCACACAGTGGGCGTGTCTAGTGACAGATCTAGTTATCATCATACATCTGAACCACTCCCACTTGTGATGTCACTAGGTCAATAATAACAATTTGAGTTACATGACAATGTTGAAACACTCACACCTGGTGGTATAATAAAAGGGGAAAAAAACGAAACAAAATGGATTCCAACAAGCAAAGTCAAACAGATAAGTATATCTTTCATGCCGCTTTGGTTATTTTCAGTCATTCTGGTAAAAAAAAACAGGAGGGCTTTCTTCATCAAACACAAAAGAGACAGAGTACACCATGACAGCACAGAACAGAACAGTGCTAATGGTCTTCCCAATATATTTTCTATATAAAAAAACCAGAGAGGATGTGTCGTTACTGATTTAACCTTTCAGTCGTTTGTTCTGCCTCCCTCCGTCCCTCGGTGAGCTCAGGCTGTCCTATTAGCGGACCAGGCCACTGACAATGGAGGAGGAACCATTAGAAACAACATGTCTATGGGATATGAATGACCTATGGCTACAAACAACAAGAACAACAACAACCCATGATTGGCTATGAACTAATGGACATGGAATCAAATCAGAGACAGCAGAGGATTGCATGCCGAGGACAAAAAGCCCCACGTCAAACCGTCCTCTTTGTGGACCCATGCCTGGCGACCTTGGTGCCAGAAAAACAACTTAGTTCTCTCTTAAGTCGTGAGAGAGCGAGCAATGGAGTATTTATGGTATTACTAAAGAAGAAAAAGACACAAAAATAATTAAACTAAGTTAATTGTACGGGTGCTGCTAACTATTAAAGGGAACTAACCCAACAAAGAATTGTGATGTTTTCTGCCCTCGTCTCATTCAATGTAATTATTGAGAGCAAGGTGACAACACAGAAACCATTGAATTTATGCATGGTTTATTGTAAGCAGCGGGTTCTGAATTACGCAGTTAATTATTTCTGGACACGATGTCAATACTTTTGAGTGCAGGAGGAGGACGTATTGCCATTGTATTCAGCTGATGACTCAATCCTTTCGATGTTTGTGACAAACGAAAATGTCACACAATACAGAAATAGACCGGAGAGAGAAAATCTCCCTGGAACACAACACAATAGACTAGTATGTGGCCCATTCATTCACTCAGACTGAACCATACAGGGCAAAGGGCATAAAGGATCTTCTAAGCTTTTCTGATTTTGCCCATGATTTCAGTTTAACCTCTGCTGCATTGTATGTGGATTGCTAGGGTTGTGTTCAGATTCAGATTCAGATTCAGAAAACTTTATTAATCCCGAGGGAAATTAAGGTGCAACAGTTGACACAGGGGGAATAAATGCACACACAAAAATACTAATACCTAAGCTAAAAAACAAAACAACAACTAACAAAAATAAAACTATTATAAACAAAATAGTTAAAATAATTCTAAATGAAAGTCTAAATGTATTGATAAATGAAGATAATTTACAGTATTATAACAGTAATACGTAGGTATATACAATACACAACAATACGTATAGTGCAAATTGGCAGTAATAATATATTAATAAATTACAAGTTACACTGCCCTGTTTATGTCATTGATTTGTTAAATGTTCTTTCCCTGATACATTTCCCTGATACATTTTCCCTAAATTGTGTTCTACATAGTGTTTACTAAGGAATGAGGGAACCATGGAGCTATCTGGAACAAAGCCATCCTCTTGTTACATACAGAAACAATTCGATAATTTCATGTTCATTGCAATATTGGATGCCTTGTCGACCCAAAGGTAATATCTGTGTATCTCATTCTAAATCTGGAGGATTTAAATCCTCTTTATTGATCACATACATGTACACACATCGTGAAATGTGTTTCTCTGCATTTAACCCATCCTAGAATTAGGAGTAGTGGGCAGGTATTGTTTAGACAGCTGCCCGGGGAGCAGTGTAGTAGGGGTCTGGTGCCTTGCTCAAGGGCACGCCAAGTCCAGACAGACTGAGCTACTGCCGGCCCCTGGCCTGTATGTGACTGACTTGGCCTGGTCTTTTCATGTCTCTGTTGGTTGGTGATCGTTGTGTTAAACACATCTCTGCCTCCACTGAGCAGAAATCCCGACCAGCCACGTAACACAAGAGGAGGGAAAAAATAAAAAGATGCGTTTCTTTCTTTTTCATCCTGCGACAAAATCAAGGACAGGGATGTTTTTTGGGCATTAGAGTCACTTTAGAGCAGATTTATGAGACACAAGTGATCTAATACATCTCAGAAACGGACTAGTGGCAAAACATATACACTATATATTTTTTTTATTACATTTTCTGGACAACATGTTGATTGGCTGTGCTCTTATAATCCTAATAAAATCATTTATTTTCAGACAAGAAGGAGGATGTGCTCACTTTAGAAAAATCTCTAGCTGTGTGTTTATGTGTGTGTGTGTGTACGTGTGTGCGTGTGTGTGTGTGTGTGTGTGTGTGTGTGTGTCTGTAGATGTTTACAGGAAATGGGGGGGGGGGGAGGGGTTGGCAGTTTGCAGTTTGCAGTTTGCAGTTGGCGTTGCCGTGGTAACCGGTTTATTGTGCTGAGAGGAGGGAACGATGTGGGCTGATGACCTTGGGGACTCAGGAGACCCATTGTGGCGTCTGTGGCGGTGGGGGCCTCCGAGTCCCCAAGCCGGGGTCTCCAGATCTCACACGTCCATCTCTTCATTATGTGGAGGTCCCCCCCCTTCCTCGCACTTCTCACGCATGTGTGCGCTTGCAATAACTCACACACACGCACTTACACGTACTTACACACACACTCACACACACACACACACACACACTCACACTCACACACGCACACGCACACACATGCATGCACACACACACACTCACGCACACACACATAGTCATACACAAACACACCACTTGATGGACAGACACACATACACACACACTCTAACACATGTCACACACACACGAGACACACGTGACATATACACCTCACACACCACGCCAAAACAAACCGCCACAGAAGGCCTAGCGATGGCACCCATCGAGACTCAGACGTCATCTCTGTATCTTGGAAATCCACCCGGCGACAGCCCAGGAACGGAGAGCTGGCTTCAGGGCGATCCTTCACATGACAACGTGACCAGGATTCACAAGCTGTTTGTGGGCAGAGGGAGAAACCCACTCTTGCGTGCCAGTCTCTCAAATGAGTTGTAGATCTGAGGAGAGGAGGGCGCGGGGGGGGGGGGTAGAACGCACCGTGTCCTGGCACTCGGTGGGTTCCACATCCCTTCAAAAGGTTAGACACTAAAGAGGTAGCGGCACTCGAGTCCCTGCTCACAACTGAAGGTTCGGAGTGCTCCTTGTTGATATTCATGTTGTGGTCTTACCAAACCAATTGAGCTCAACACCATCGACTAGGGGGTTCCACTTCTATGAATTTCGAAGCAACAAATTGAAGTTGTTGCTTTCGAAATACGAAATACTGTGTTATATACAGTAATATCTGTATATCTGTATACATATACGTATACATATATATATAATATATATATATTATATATATATATTATCTAATCTTATCTAATCGAATATATATATATTGAAAAAATAAACAATGGGGCCACAGTTGCTCCGTCTGTTGGGACTTGGATTGGGAACCGGAAGGTCGCCGGTTCAAGTCCCCGAAACACCTGGGCACTGCCGAGGTGCCCTTGAGCAAGGAACCAGATCCCTACCCTGCTCCCGGGGCAGCTGGATATACAACAGCTGCCCACTGCTCATAATACTAGGATGGGTTGCAGAGAAACACATCACTGTGTGTACATGTATGAGACCAATAAAACCAATTAAACTTCCTCCAGATGTAGATCTAGATGGAGAAAGCATAGAGCTGAGGACATTAGTCTTGTATTAAAGGAGGTCTATGCTCCTTAATGCGATCTAAGTTTGTGGCAGCACCTCTGATCAACGGAGCAATTCCCCATGGGGGCGGCAGCAGCTCAGTCTGTTGGGACCTAGCTTGGGAACCGGAGGGTCGCCGGTTCAAGTACGGAGTGAGAACTGGTACTTGGAAAAAGGTGCCAGTTAGCCTCCTGGGCACTGCCGAGGTGTCCTTGAGCAAGCAAGGCACCAGACCCCTACACTGCTCCCGCGGCAGCTGTATATACAATAGCTGCCCACTGCTCCTAATACTAGGATGGGTTAAATGCAGAGAAACGGCCAAGAAAAAAGGCCATCGTTTTTCGATGAAAACGCACACAGGAGTACTAGGCGGCCAAATCTTCTTCTCCTTCTTCCAGCCTGGAGTTAACCGAGTGGAGGGATAGAACCAAGGATTAATAAGCCAAACACCAGGGGAAAGGAAGAGCATAATCTTCTGTACCAAAATTGGTTTGGGCAACTGAAATCAGAAGGGACCTCCCCAGGGTTAAAGGGAGGAGGCTACGTGCTGATAGCTGTTCCTTGGTGGAGTGAAGGGAATGGGTGGAGGGCAGGGTGGAAATTGACAGAGGGAGGGAAGGGGAGAGAGAGAGAGAGAGCGAGAGGGGGGGAGAGAGAGAGAGAGAGAGGGACGGAGGAAGGGAGGGAGAGAGAAAGAGGGATGGAGAGAGAGAGAGAGCAAGAGGGAGGGAGAGAGACAGAGAGAGCAAGAGGGAGGGAGGGAGAGAGAAAGAGAGGGAGAGAGAGAGAGCAAGAGGGAGGGAGAGAGACAGAGAGAGCAAGAGGGAGGGAGGGAGGGAGAGAGAGAGAGAGAGCAAGAGAGAGGGAGAGACAGAGAGAGAGATAGAGAGAGAGAGAGAGTAGGTCCTGCAAATAAAGGTCCATCTGTTGTCTGTGAGGGATTGTACAGGGGACAGGTTGCTTGCCCCCTCCTCCCCACGGTGGTCTGATGTGACGACTAACGCCATCGGAGGGATTCACACCAGCAACGTAACCTCATCTCGCCTGAGGCAAGTGGGCCTCAATGATTATATATGCACACACACACACGTTCGCACAAGCACACACACACACACACGTGTGCACAAGCACATACATTCACACACACGTGCGCACGCACACACAC
>CM051002.1:34288766-34296266 GCA_027704905.1 Muraenolepis orangiensis | reverse complement strand
TCGTATCGTATAGTATTGTATCGTATAGTATTGTATCGTATAGTATTGTATCGTATTGTATTGTATCGTATAGTATAGTATTGTATCGTATAGTATCGTATTGTATCGTATAGTATCGTATAGTATCGTATTGTATCGTATCGTATTGTATTGTATTGTATCGTATCGTATAGTATTGTATCGTATAGTATCGTATTGTATCGTATAGTATTGTATCGTATTGTATCGTATTGTATCGTATAATATTGTATCATATAGTATTGTATCGTATAGTATTGTATCGTATTGTATTGTATCGTATCGTATAGTATAGTATTGTATCGTATTGTATAGTATCGTATAGTATTGTATCGTATAGTATAGTATTGTATCGTATAGTATAGTATTGTATCGTATTGTATCGTATAGTATTGTATAGTATAGTATTGTATTGTATCGGTTAGTATTGTATCGTATAGAATTGTATTGTATTGTATCGGTTAGTATTGTATCGTATAGTATAGTATTGTATCGTATTGTATTGTATCGTATTGTATCGTATAGTATAGTATTGTATCGTATAGTATTGTATCGTATTGTATTGTATCGTATTGTATCGTATAGTATTGTATTGTATAGTATTGTATCGTATAGTATTGTATTGTATCGTATTGTATTGTATCGTATTGTATCGTATAGTATAGTATTGTATTGTATTGTATTGTATCGTATTGTATCGTATAGTATAGTATCGTATAGTATTGTATTGTATAGTATTGTATAGTATAATATCGTATTGTATCATATAGTATAGTATTGTATAGTATAGTATTGTATTGTATAGTATTGTATCGTATTGTATCGTATTGTATCGTATTGTATTGTATTGTATCGTATAGTATTGTATTGTATCGTATAGTATTGTATCGTATTGTATCGTATTGTATTGTATTGTATCGTATAGTATTGTATTGAATTGTATCGTATAGTATTGTATTGTATCGGTTAGTATTGTATCGTATAGTATTGTATTGTATCGTATTGTATCGTATTGTATTGAATTGTATCGTATAGTATAGTATTGTATTGTATCGTATTGTATCGTATTGTATCGTATAGTATAGTATCGTATAGTATTGTATTGTATAGTATTGTATCGTATTGTATCGTATAGTATAGTATTGTATAGTATAGTATTGTATAGTATTGTATCGTATTGTATCGTATTGTATTGTATTGTATCGTATAGTATTGTATTGTATCGGTTAGTATTGTATCGTATAGTATTGTATTGTATCGTATTGTATCGTATTGTATTGAATTGTATCGTATAGTATTGTATTGTATTGTATTGTATCGTATTGTACTGTATTGTATCGTATTGTATTGTATCGGTTAGTATTGTATCGTATAGTATTGTATTGTATCGTATTGTATCGTATTGTATTGAATTGTATCGTATAGTATAGTATAGTATAGTATTGTATTGTATTGTATCGTATTGTATTGTATTGTATCGTATTGTATTGTATCGGTTAGTATTGTATTGTATCGTATTGTATCGTATCGTATTGTATCGTATAGTATTGTATTGTATCGTATCGTATTGTATCGTATCCTATTGTATCGTATAGTATTGTATTGTATCGTATCGTATTGTATCGTATCGTATTGTATCGTATAGTATTGTATTGTATCGTATTGTATTGTATCGTATAGTATTGCGCCGTTGGTGGTTGAATGTGTGTATGAATGGGTGAATGTGAGACTTGATATGTAAAGCTTTGAGTAACCATTGGTTAGAAAAGCGCTATATAAATGTCCATTTACCATATTGTATCGTATACGATTGTTGTATGAAATGAGGGAATGGGGAGTAAGCGTTTGTAGTATTGTATTGTATCGTATAGTATTGTATCGTATTGTATCGTATTGTATTGTATTGTATCGTATAGTATTGTATTGAATTGTATCGTATAGTATTGTATTGTATCGGTTAGTATTGTATCGTATAGTATAGTATTGTATCGTATTGTATAGTATCGTATAGTATTGTATAGTATTGTATTGTATCGGTTAGTATTGTATCGTATAGAATTGTATTGTATTGTATCGGTTAGTATTGTATCGTATAGTATAGTATTGTATCGTATTGTATTGTATCGTATTGTATCGTATAGTATAGTATTGTATCGTATAGTATAGTATTGTATCGTATTGTATTGTATCGTATTGTATCGTATAGTATTGTATTGTATAGTATTGTATCGTATAGTATTGTATTGTATCGTATTGTATTGTATCGTATTGTATCGTATAGTATAGTATTGTATTGTATTGTATTGTATCGTATTGTATCGTATAGTATAGTATCGTATAGTATTGCATTGTATAGTATTGTATAGTATAGTATCGTATTGTATCATATAGTATAGTATTGTATAGTATAGTATTGTATCGTATTGTATCGTATTGTATCGTATTGTATTGTATTGTATCGTATAGTATTGTATTGTATCGTATAGTATTGTATCGTATTGTATCGTATTGTATTGTATTGTATCGTATAGTATTGTATTGAATTGTATCGTATAGTATTGTATTGTATCGGTTAGTATTGTATCGTATAGTATTGTATTGTATCGTATTGTATCGTATTGTATTGAATTGTATCGTATAGTATTGTATTGTATCGTATTGTATCGTATTGTATCGTATAGTATAGTATCGTATAGTATTGTATTGTATAGTATTGTATCGTATTGTATCGTATAGTATAGTATTGTATAGTATAGTATTGTATAGTATTGTATCGTATTGTATCGTATTGTATCGTATTGTATTGTATTGTATCGTATAGTATAGTATTGTATCGTATAGTATTGTATCATATTGTATCGTATTGTATTGTATTGTATCGTATAGTATTGTATTGAATTGTATCGTATAGTATTGTATTGTATCGGTTAGTATTGTATCGTATAGTATTGTATTGTATCGTATTGTATCGTATTGTATTGAATTGTATCGTATAGTATTGTATTGTATTGTATTGTATCGTATTGTACTGTATTGTATCGTATTGTATTGTATCGGTTAGTATTGTATCGTATAGTATTGTATTGTATCGTATTGTATCGTATTGTATTGAATTGTATCGTATAGTATAGTATAGTATTGTATTGTATTGTATCGTATTGTATTGTATTGTATCGTATTGTATTGTATCGGTTAGTATTGTATTGTATCGTATTGTATCGTATCGTATTGTATCGTATAGTATTGTATTGTATCGTATCGTATTGTATCGTATCCTATTGTATCGTATAGTATTGTATTGTATCGTATCGTATTGTATCGTATCGTATTGTATCGTATAGTATTGTATTGTATCGTATTGTATTGTATCGTATAGTATTGCGCCGTTGGTGGTTGAATGTGTGTATGAATGGGTGAATGTGAGACTTGATATGTAAAGCTTTGAGTAACCATTGGTTAGAAAAGCGCTATATAAATGTCCATTTACCATATTGTATCGTATACGATTGTTGTATGAAATGAGGGAATGGGGAGTAAGCGTTTTGTAGTATTGTATTGTATCGTATAGTATTGTATCGTATTGTATCGTATTGTATTGTATTGTATAGTATAGTATTGTATTGTATCGGTTAGTATTGTATCGTATAGAATTGTATTGTATTGTATCGGTTAGTATTGTATCGTATTGTATCGTATTGTATTGTATCGTATTGTATCGTATAGTATAGTATTGTATCGTATAGTATTGTATCGTATTGTATTGTATCGTATTGTATTGTATCGTATTGTATCGTATAGTATTGTATTGTATTGTATTGTATCGTATTGTATCGGTTAGTATTGTATCGTATAGTATTGTATTGTATCGTATTGTATCGTATTGTATTGAATTGTATCGTATAGTATAGTATTGTATTGTATCGTATTGTATCGTATTGTATCGTATAGTATAGTATCGTATAGTATTGTATTGTATAGTATTGTATCGTATTGTATCGTATAGTATAGTATTGTATAGTATAGTATTGTATTGTATAGTATTGTATCGTATTGTATCGTATTGTATTGTATTGTATCGTATAGTATTGTATTGTATCGTATAGTATTGTATCGTATTGTATCGTATTGTATTGTATTGTATCGTATAGTATTGTATTGAATTGTATCGTATAGTATTGTATTGTATCGGTTAGTATTGTATCGTATAGTATTGTATTGTATCGTATTGTATCGTATTGTATTGAATTGTATCGTATAGTATAGTATTGTATTGTATTGTATCGTATTGTATTGTATTGTATCGTATTGTATTGTATCGGTTAGTATTGTATCGTATAGTATTGTATTGTATCGTATTGTATCGTATTGTATTGAATTGTATCGTATAGTATAGTATAGTATTGTATTGTATTGTATCGTATTGTATTGTATTGTATCGTATTGTATTGTATCGGTTAGTATTGTATTGTATCGTATTGTATCGTATCGTATTGTATCGTATCGTATTGTATCGTATAGTATTGTATTGTATCGTATCGTATTGTATCGTATCCTATTGTATCGTATTGTATTGTATCGTATCGTATTGTATCGTATCGTATTGTATCGTATAGTATTGTATTGTATCGTATTGTATTGTATCGTATAGTATTGCGCCGTTGGTGGTTGAATGTGTGTATGAATGGGTGAATGTGAGACTTGATATGTAAAGCTTTGAGTAACCATTGGTTAGAAAAGCGCTATATAAATGTCCATTTACCATATTGTATCGTATACGATTGTTGTATGAAATGAGGGAATGGGGAGTAAGCGTTCCATTGTACTGTGGCAAATAAAAACCTCTGAATCATCCCGACTCTGAATGTGAACCATGTCAGAGAGAGGGTATTGATCCAGGGTTCACCGTCTCTCATCTGACCCAGAGGCATCCCACCAAAGTGACCATGAGTCACCAGGCACCAGGGCACAAAGCAGACCCCGTTTGGCGGACACGTTTTTGACGTGAAATCTGACCTTTTCCATGTTTTAATTAGCTGGAAAGTGCCTGCCGTTTATTGGAGGTTGTGATGACATTCAATTCCAATTAATTCAAACCGGTGTTATCCTCCGCTCACGCTTTTAAGGAACACGACCGCAAAAGGCGGGCCTTACAGAAATATACAGTACATGTTGTAACTACTACTACTGCTAATACTACTACTACCACTTCTACTGATCTGGGGAGGAGCCCCATGGAGCCAATCTTTACATATAGGGAGGGTGACATCATGAAAAAACATATATTGTAGTTACCCATGTGACTGGTTGGGCCAAGGAGGACATTTTACAATGTAGTTGTTGTTTTTCTTCTGGGGTGTTAGTAGCTCAGGAAGTAGAGCCATCTTACAACCGGAGGGTTGCTGTCCAGGTGTCCTTGAGCAAGACACCCCAACCCCTAATTGCTTCCTGACGTGCTAGCTGTCTTCTTGCACGGCTGACTCCGCCGTCGGTGGCTGGATGAATGTGTGTATGGGTGAAAGTGAGGCTTGACTTGTAAAGCGCTCTGGATAAAAGTGCTTTATATAAAAAGCAGTCCATTTACCATTCTTCAAAAAATACTGTATATATATAAATATATTTCTGTATATAATATATTCCCATGACAATTAGACAAATAGACTGAATCATATTTGTATAAATCCCTCTTCAGGGCAGCCCTGCTCCTCAAGCACAAAACCCATCGGGCTCCTATAGAGCTAATCAGTCTGGGCAATAGGATAATTACACTCCAACACACACCCCGCAACCGCAAGCATTAAACTAAATACAACTCCACTGTGTGTGTGTGTGTGTGGTGCTACAACACCCCCGGTTAAAGACGTAAACATTAATCCATCCCTTTCGTTCCAAAAGGAGAATAAGAGAAAAACAGGACCAGAGTCATTAAGGGGCTCTTCTTCTTCTCTTAGGGACCCCAGGATGAGTGGGAAGCCACTGGAATGTCCTGCGTTACTCAGCGACAACGTTTAAACACCGCCTGCCGGGACGAATGGTGCAACAATTCCGACACCCACTTCATTGGTTCAATAAAGTGAGTGAACACAGATAAATAAAGACACAAAAAATTAGGCAAGTTTCCATTATAATTGGATGGAAGCAAAAGCAAAAAGCAGCCATTTGACTAAAAGCCTTATTGATTTTCTGCAGGGCTGTGTGTGTACTCCCATAGCACAGCGCATCAGAGTCTATCAAAAGGCTCGGTCAAAAAAAAGCATAGGCATTTCAAAAAGCCATTTAGACCCCTTTAAGGAAAAAAATCCATCATAGAAATAGAAAATAGCATACATGACAGACTAGACACAGTATTGTATTTAGTGAACAGAAAAGACTCCTTCCTGAAAAACCTAAATGCAAAGTGATAACGCTAACCGGAGAACGGAGACTTGGTCAGTGGCTGGGTTTCCATCTAACAGTAGAGGCTCATTTCAAGCAAAATTTTGGAAGTTTGCACAAAACACAAACAAAAAGAAATGTGAATTAGTTGTGTTCCCATCAACTAGTTTGAGCGAACAAACGACGTCAGCGATGACGGATATCGGGCGGTGACAAGAAGCCCACAGGGTAAGTCACGTGAGTTCAAAGTTCGCTACTTCAGAATTGATTCGGCAAAGTTGTTTTCATTTCCGCTTTTGCGAATAAACTTGAATCAGTCAATAACCACCTCAAGTGAGCGTTTAAACTTTTATGCGAATCAGAGGAATTGATTATAATTTGGCCGTTTCCATAAAAATTTGAGATACTTCAAAATGCGAAATATGGTGATGGGAACCCGACCAGAGTGCATTGTGAACAGCTACCGGCAACACTGTAGTGATGCTATTTAACGACCTAACACCTGTCAGCAGCCCTACAGCTACCGATCAATTAATCAATCAACCAATCAATAAATTATAGTTTCATGCATACACTTTTAGCGTGTATGAACCTTAAAGCAAACCACCGGAGACTAGGAGAATATCCGTCTGTCTGAACGTGCGTTCATCCCACAGGAACAGTCTAGTCTTGGTGTTAATCACAGCGCTGTGTTCAATAGCTCCGTCTAACCGTGGCGGTATGGTTCGCGCTTAAGATTTGCATACAATTTGCATTTCATCATACCTAGAACTCTGTCTCTCTGCGTCCTGATCTCCAAACGAGTGCCGTATCAACGCTGAACACAAACCTCCCAGCTTTACCACCCTTCCATTCCCAAGTCACCTAAGCAATCAAGCAGGGAAAGTAACTGTTGTTTCAAACCTAAAGTGCCTTTAGTTTGATCACTTGTTTATCTGAAATAGTATGTCTTAATGTGTGGCGGCGGAGGCATGCAATCAACTATACCCCCAGACCGCAGACACAAATCAGGCCGGAGGCAGGGAAACAAAGCGGGCCTATTTCCTGGTCAAGCTGACGCCGTTAACGATGTCATCATTCAGCTCTTCAGCCAAAGGGTGGTGGAGGAAT
>CM051002.1:34271266-34283766 GCA_027704905.1 Muraenolepis orangiensis | reverse complement strand
ACGGATGGGCTATGCCATATATCTGACAAATTACACTCAAAAATAATAGCTCTTAAATACGACGAGAGATCCCTTAACTGATGGGTGGATAGATGTGATGGATGGATAGATTGAAGAAGGGATGGATGAGTGGAGGTTAATATGTTCAGCCTGGGAGGCGTTAGGAAGGAAATCCCTGCAAGACAAGACTCAGTCAGGATGACACAGCTAATTCATCCAGAGAGAGAGAGAGAGAGAGAGAGAGAGAGAGAGAGAGAGAGAGAGGAGAGAGAGGAGAGAGAGAGAGAGAGAGAGAGAGGAGAGAGAGAGAGAGAGAGAGAGAGAGAGAGAGAGAGAGAGAGAGAGAGAGAGAGAGAGAGAGAGAGAGGGGGGGTAAAAGGACATGGCTCCATGAATGACTTTAAGAGAGAGGCCAGCAGCCTTCAGCCTCCCTTCCCTGGTGGGTCTGGACTTGGTGCCCATTTGACGCTTGGGAAGAGAGGGCTTTTGTAAAATAAATTGTCCCTCTCCACCTGACATTTATGAATGAACATTTATCGTAAAAAAAAGAGATACATCTCTACCACATGTTTTATGGGGTCTCTTGGGGTCTGTGCCCGAGCCAGCACTCTGGGGAGAATCTAAGCCAGGGGTGTGGGATAATAAAACGAATGACGAAAGGCAGAACAATAAGATTTAGGATTCAAGATTCAAGATGTTTTTATTTGCCATGTGCACCAAGTACAATGGAATGCTCACTCCCCATTCCCTCCCCCAGTGTGAATATCAACAACAATACTATGCTATACTATACTATACTATACTATACTATACTATACTATACTATACTATACAAAACAATACTATACTATACTATACAAAACAATACTATACTATACAAAACTATACTATACTATACTCAACTGTACTATGCTATACTATACTATACTATACAAAACAATACTATACAAAACAATACTATACTATACAAAACTATACTATACTATACTCAACTGTACTATGCTATACTATACTATACTATACAAACAATACTATACTATACAAAACAATACTATACTATACTATACAAAACAATACTATACTATACTATACTATACTACACAACACAATACTATACTATACAAAACAATGCTATACTATACAAAACAATACTATACTATACTCAACTGTACTATGCTATACTATTAGTATAGTATAGTATAGTATAGTACAGTTGAGTATAGTATAGTTTTGTATAGTATAGTATAGTTACTATACTATACAAAACTATACTATACTCAACTGTACTATACTATACTATACTATACTATACTATACTATACTATACTATACTTCACTATACTATACTGTACTCTACTATACTATACTATACTATACTATACTGTACTACACTACACTGTAAAAAATGGCTGTAGATTTTACGGTGTAAAACTGTCAAACCACGACAGTAAAAGACCGTAAACTCAAAATTGGTTGAATACAGTTTATGTAACAGTAGAAGACCGTAAATATATATATCAGCCAAAACAGTAATTTTTACATATTTTTTCTGAAAAAAATGCATTTCTCCACTGTTAAATACTCTTGCACTGTTTTTATAACAAAAATATACCGTAATATATATAAAACAGCCAACACTGTAATTTTTGCCATTTTTTTATGTAAAAATAACATTTTGTCACTGTTAAAAATACTAGCCCGTTCCCAGGCATGCCTGGACAAGTATAGGCAATAGTTAGGCTAATACTGTTCAGACGTCTTTGGGAGAAGGGGTAAATTGATAGCATTTGTTTCTTTGTAACCAGATTGCCCGAGTGTAGTGGCTCTTGCAAAAGTGCTTTGAAAAAAAGTGGTGCCCGTTCCCAGGCATGCCTGGACACATTTCAGGCTAAAATGCCATTGGCCGTCAAATGTGAGTGGAGGTTGTGGACAGAAAGGGCGCTTGAATTCAAGCATTAACGGTTGCCTCTCTGATGTGCCGCTCCCGTGTCGCAGTGATTCGAACTACTCTCCAGCAGGTACTTCGTCTGATTATTCTGGACTTGTCTGAACATTGCAGCTTGTCTTCAGTTAACACGGTAAGGTGAAGTCAATTTTTGCCAGGTTAACGTTTGAGCGTGATTGTAATTATTTCGATTATGAATGAGTTTGCGCAGCTTTTGTCGCACACCAAAGTATAGGCAATGTTTAGTTAGGCTAATACTGTTCAGACGTCTTTGGGAGAAGGGGTACATTGGTAGCATTTTTTTCTTTGTAACCAGATTGCCCGAGTGTAGTGGCTCTTGCAAAAGTGCCGTTCCCAGGCATGCCTGGACACATTTCAGGCTAAAATGCCATTGCCCGTCAAATGTGAGTGGAGGTTGTGGACAGAAAGGGCGCTTGAATTCAAGCATTAACGGTTGCCTCTTTGATGTGCCGCTGTTTGACCATGTATTCCTGTTGCATTGGTGGAGAATCTGTTCGGTCTCTAAAGGCGTATGTTGTACATTGCAAACTCCACCGCAATGAACCTCGTTGTATTTTCAAGTGTGTTGGAATTGATTGTAAGCAGGCGTTTTTGGTGAGCAAAAGGAGAACCTGTTCCATTTCGTCGAGGATACATGCCTGGCCCAAGAGGTTCAGATGGAGAAGTTGCCGGCAACACCCTGCATTATTGTGTGGTAAGTAAACACACACTGAAAGTGCAACCAAACCCTCTAGAATAAATCTACTAGTGTACTGAAATACAATTGTACTACTGGCTTACTTAGTTCCAGGTTATGTTGCAGCCCATATAACGATACTGACCATTACTTTACCTGATACCAAGGTCAGCCAATAGCAGAATTCAAGGCAGCAGTATGGTTTTAACCAACTCCGTTATCAGTTTTGGTGGTTTTTTGATGGCCCTTGTTGAATGTAATAAGTAATGAGTATGTTTAGTCAATGGCTGACATTGATGCCTTTGTTATGGAAGTTTGTTTGTTTTGTTTTTTGTATTCTTAAATTGTTCAGGGTCCTCCTGCTTTGCTGCTGGGACGTTCATGTTGAGCATCGACCAAGAGGTCAACGACCACGTCACTTCCTTCACGTCTGCCTTCTGCCTGATGTTGGGGAGTTACTACTGCTTCAACATTCACTACCAGTGGAACTACCTTCAACACTTGAGTTCCTCCAAAGGTACAATTTCTTTGTTGTTATAGTATTTAACAATACAAGTTTTTATTTCAGCCCTCAATTGTTTTTTGTGAATTTATATATGTATTTTTCATGAAGGTGTTTCTTCTCAATAAATCCTGAGAGAGGAACCAAAGTCGAGTGGAAGAAAAACAAGAAAGTACTCCCAGTCAATCCCAGAGTCCTCACTCGGATTGCAGACCTTGCAGACCATGAGTGGATATAGACCCTACTAACCCGAACCCTTTAGACAATGTGTTAAGGTGTACTGTACTGCAGATATTTGTTCAATTTCTATCATAGTGAAAGTTCTGAAGTTCTGAAATGTAAACCTTTCCTTGGAAAAGTGTATAGTTTGTGTATGGTGTATAGTTTGTAAAGTCACATGTTCAGCTTTACTGAGTGAGGTCAATCGTTTTGTGCTGCAAACAAGTTCAGTTCATAAAGCTTTTCTTTATTTTAAAATGTGAGATGGGACATTTTTTTGTGGCTGCTAGGTACAATGAGCAATTTAAAAACATAAATTTGCGCTCAGAAAACTTGTTAAGTTTAGAATAGATTAGATTTACCTTCATTATCATTGCAGAGTACAGGTACAAATCCGATGAAATGCAGTAGCATGTAACCAGAAGTGCAAATATAGATAAATGCAGGAGTGTAGGTTATACAGCACAATAATGCTATACAATATGTACTAGTGATGGACAGTGGAGAGTTACAATATACAAAAGAGTGCAAATGTAGGGTTGTCTAGAGTATGAACAGCATATGTGCATTTGGTAAGTATATAGAGTATAACATATGTATGGGTTGGTTATTTGTACTATTACAATATTGAACAGTGTAGGTGGTTCAGTCTATCATTTGTTTTAGAAGAAATGATTATGAAAATACTCAAGTCTGGCAGAAGTTTCCTCTGATGGCATCATTAAAGAACTGAGCTGGTAAGTTGGCTGCATATTTAAAAATATATACATCCGATTTTTATTCTGCGTCTCAAGTATTGTTTCCCTTCCAATAGGCCAAGCCAAACGATTCTTCTTGACATTACCTTTCCAGGTAAGAGATACAAGTCTAGAGAGAGTAAATGATTGTTTTTGTTTATTTTACAATTTAATCTTTGACTTTCTTTTCTCACTTGTTAGGGCATTGACAGGGCTGCACCATCATTAGGGCTGGTCCCAGTCAAACTACCAAGTTCCACTCAGCGTTCTCCTGCTGCTGGAAGTTCTCCCTGATCCTTCAATGTGGACCTGTTTCTACATTCAGTCAGGACATTTATGGTGAGTGATTCCACACAAACAGGTTTTCTATCATGCACGCTTTCAGTAAATATTGACTTTAGTATAGTGGTATATACTGTGCTCTTTAGAAATGTGTCTACCAGTAGAGATTAAGTAATACTGAGTGTTGGGGGGATGTTACCGTCAGTTACTATAGTGAAAATGTAAATAGGTTATTGAGAGTCCCTTCATTTATAAACCATTTTCTAATTGAATTACCAGAAAAATCTGTATACTAAGATGTGCTGTATATTGTTACAGTCCATAATTATAAAAATATTGTGATCTAAAGGTTTTGCAATATAATATATCCCACCACTACTTAAGTGTAAATGAAACGACTTTTGATCCTGTGATTTTTCTCTCTGCTCTCTCCCTGATGCTGGTGTTAGGTCCTGGGTTCCCCATCTCTCCCTGATGCTGGTGTTAGGTCCTGGGTTCCCCATCTCTCCCTGATGCTGGTGTTAGGTCCTGGGTTCCCCATCTCTCCCTGATGCTGGTGTTAGGTCCTGGGTTCCCCATCCATTCCACCTGGTGGGACCCTCCATGTCCACATGCTGCTCCCTTGCCTCAACAGCTACAGGAGGGCAACACTTGACTGCTGATCTGTTTAATGGACTATTAAAAACTTTGGACTTCTGTCTGACTATGGTCCATAGTCAGACAGAAGTCCAAAGTGACTGTTTATGAGAGGATTTTACGTATTAGAAGTTAAATCATTACATTATACTGTCAATTTCACAATAAAACCATATTTCATGGCAAAACCTTTTTTTGTACTGCTTTTGTAAGGGAATTTATATAGGAAAAAGTAGTATTGTATTTTGCAGACTGATTATTTTACAGTAAAGCACTGTCATATTTCATGGAACAACCTTTATTTGTACGGCATATTACGGGAATTTATACGGGGAAAAGTAGTATTTTATATTACAGACTGTTAACTGCACAGTGAAACACAGTCAAATATAATGGCCAAAACTTTATTTAGACGGTATTCATACAGTATTTTCATGTTCATTTTACGGTAAAAAGGTGTTTCTTTTAGTGGTAAAAACATGTATTTATATGGTTAAATATGGAATAAAACTCAAACATTAACCGTAAAATCAGCAGTACTGATATCCTTTTACCGTAATAGTACATAAAGTTCTACCGTATTTTTTACGGTAAAGTTCTGGCAACCACAGCTGCCAGTTTTTTACCGTAAAATTAACGTTGTTTTTTTTACAGTGTACACTACACTATACTGTTGGGGCCTCAGGAGGTAGAGGGGTCGTCTGACAACCGGAAGGTTCCTAGCTAAAACTGTCCCTGAGCAAGACCCCCTAACCCTAACTACTCCATGTGCTGTCTGTCTCCTCCATGGTGTGTGTGGGGATGGGGGAAAGTGAGGCTTGACTTGTAGCGCTTTACAAGTCAAGCCTTTGGATAAAAGTGCTATATAAAAAGCAGTCCATTTACCATTTACTATACTATACTATAACAACAACAACTATATACTACCTGCTATATACTATATATTATAAACAACACTATATACTACCTACTCTATGCTATAGAGCAGGGGAAACTTCAAAGCCTTCACTGTCGACCCCTAGCATTTTGTAATTTTCAAAATAAAGTTAAAATGTTCATGCTCTGGTTGGTTGTTTGTTTTAACCAGCTTTAAGACCTAGCTCTGGCTGTGGTTAGGTGATATGCTGAGGTCTAGGAATGGCTGCATGCAATTGTGGGTGGGATTAAACAAAAATCATATCTTAACGGTCATCTTGATAAAGTAGTAACTTTAAACTGTGCCAAGTTCGGCAAACTATTTCCACCCGGAATGGGAGCATGAATTTATTTTCACATCAGCGAAAGAGACGACTATATGCCTCAACCTGGAGCGCCATCATGCTAGCACCCATGCTAGATACAAAGACTCTTATCCGCTCAACGGCGCATTAAGATCAAAGATAATGGATGAACTGAAAGAGGACTAAAAGCACAGCAGTCGCTGGAGGCAGCTACAGAAACCTCCAGTCATATTTTGGCTATGCTCAAAATCGACGATGCTCGGTGTTCGTTCAGGATTTGTCGCGTTGTGCAGAAAAGACCCAGACTTTCCACTATCACTGTGTGATACATCAACAGGCATTGGCGGCTAAAGTAATTGACATGTCACATGTAATGAATGTTGTTGTTAAAATAGTCAATTGGCTCAGCCAGGGCAAGGTGCTCCAGCGTTTTCTGAAGTCGAGGAACGAGGAGTATGAGCAGCTGTCCGACGATACTTGGTTATTGGACTTGGACTTACAGATCTGACCACAAAACTTAATGACCTTAACCCGAGAATTGCAAGGGAAATACCGAGAGCTTGGTCCCATGATTAGCGCAGTGGAGGCCTTCAATGTGAAGCTCAGTTTGTGGACCACTCAGTTAAGACATGCAGGGCTGACACACTTCCCTCATCTTGAAAAGGTGTCACAAAACCTCACAGACAAAACTGCTTTTCCTCCTGAACAATTCTGCGCCAAATTTGAACAAACTGACATCAGAGTGTGTGGAGGAACCAGATATGGGTAGTTGGTTTTATATCAAACCCTTTCCTCAGCACTGACATTGAACAGCTGTGTTTACATTACGTACGGTAATACGTTGAAATGTAAAGCGACATTGAATAGAAGGCCAGAGCCAGAGACCAGGACCTTTTGTAACTTGTGAGTAGAGAGAGGTATCCACTGATGGTGTCATGTGCGACATAACTGAAGGTCTACTTTGGCTCCACATACTTATGTGAAATGGCCTTTTCACAAATGAAAATAATAAAATCCAAGTATAGAACTTGTATTGTACACATATTACCGACTGCCTCAGGCTGGCATCACTAACTATCAGCCAGATTTCAAAAGACTTACAGATAATGTGCACAGGCAGGCTGATGGAGCAACTTGAGCGTTGAAAAGATATTGTGCATTGAACAGAGAAACGTAATATGGATTGCATTGAACTGTTGGTTACTATCTGTAAATGTGAATATTATTACTTGAACTGAGAAACTAAATAGTGTGCATTAGACTGCTATAGAGAATATATATGTGTTGCGATCTGTCTGTCTGTCTGTCTGTCTGTCTGTCTGTCTGTCTGTCTGTCTGTCTGTCTGTCTGTCTGTCTGTCTGTCTGTCTGTCTGTCTGTCTGTCTGTCTGTCTGTCTGTGTTAGACCCCAACGAGACCGAGGAACCAAATGTGCCAAAGAACCCAGAAGTAGCGAGACACGGACACTCAAAGCAAAGGAAAAAAATGTCTTTACTGTTATCTCCAACATCAAAAACATAAACTGGGCAGGGTTGGACAGGATACTTGGCGAGGTAGGAGCTGGAACAAGCAGTCTCTCGTGATAGTGGTTCACAATAACCAAGCGCCCGACGTCGGTCCTCGGCAGCCTAAAGAAGGGTAGATCCCAGGTGTTAATTAGTCTCAGTAGGCCTGATTATGATGGGCAACACCTGGGATCGATTAGAGCGTGGGGGGAGGCACAACAGTATCCCCCCCCTGAGGGGAGGCACCGGACGACCGCCCCAGAGCCCCCGGGTTCTCCCGATAGAAGTCGTCCAGCAGGGAGGGGTCCACGAGATAGGAAGGGGGTACCCAGCTCCGGTCCTCCGGACCGAAGCCCTCCCAATCCACAAGGTACCGGAAACCCCGCCCCTGGCGGCGGACGGCGAGGAGCTTACGGACCGACCATACCGGATCTCCATCCGCCAGGACCCGGGGAAGCGGAGGAGCTGTAACAGGGGGAGACAAGGGACTGGAGGCCACGGGTTTCAGCTGAGAAACATGAAACACGGGGTGAACCCGGAGAGACGGAGGGAGAACCAAACGCACCGCAGAGGGGTTAATGATTCGATCCACGGTGTAGGGACCAACATAACGGGGATTCAACTTACGAGTCGATGTCTGGGAGGTCTGGAGGGGCAGGTCCCGGGCCAACAGCCAAACCCTCTGACCAGGCTGGTAGACAGGGGCAGGCACCCTCCGCCGGTTCGCGGCAAGCCGGGCCCGCTCCGTGGCCCGGAGTAGTGCGGCCCGGGCGGCCCTCCAAATGCGTCGACACCGGCGGAGGTGGGCCCTGGTGGTCGGGACCGCCACCTCCAGCTCCTGTTGGGGAAACAGCGGGGGCTGGTAGCCCAGGGAACATTGGAACGGGGACATACCAGTAGCGGAGCTCTCCATAGCGTTGAGGGAGTACTCCACCCAGGGCAGGTACTTGGCCCAGGAGGTGGGGTTACTCGAGGTGACGCAACGGAGAGCCGCCTCGACGGCCTGGTTGGCGCGCTCCGCCTGCCCATTGGACTGGGGGTGGTACCCCGAGGATAGGCTGGCCGTGGCCCCAATTCCCTTGCAGAAGGCCTGCCACACCTTGGAGATGAACTGGGGACCGCGGTCGGACACAATGTCAGAGGGGATTCCATGTAGGCGGACCACATGGAGGGTCAGGAGGTCCGCTGTTTCGGCCGCCGAGGGAAGCCCTGGGAGGGAAACAAAATGAACCGCCTTGGAGAAGCGATCGACCACGGTCAGGATGGTGTCACAGCCTTGGGAAACAGGAAGCCCCGTAATAAAGTCCATGGCAATGTGGGACCATGGGCGACTGGGAACGGGGAGGGGGTGCAGGAGACCTGCTGGAGGGCGATGCGAAGCCTTGCTCCGGGCGCAGGTGGTGCAGGCGGCTACAAACCCCCTGACATCCCTCCTGAGAGTGGTCCACCAGAACCTCCGGCTGATGAACTCCGCTGTCCGCCGCTCCCCGGGGTGACAAGCAAAGTGGCTGGAGTGGCCCCACTCCAACACCTGCGGGCGGACAGCAAGAGGCACAAACAACCGGTTACAGGGACCGTTACCTGGGTCTGGCTCGGCCCGCTGGGCCTGTCTCACCAGCGGCTCGATGGCCCAGGTGACTACACCCACCACCCGGGCTGAGGAAAGGATGGTGTCGGGGTTCTCCTTGACGGCAGGACCCTCCCCCGGGGACTGACGGGAGAGGGCGTCAGCTCTGACGTTCTTGGAGCCCGGACGGTAGGTGAGGGTGAAATTGAACCGGCTGAAGAAAAGGGCCCAGCGGGCCTGCCTGGAGTTGAGCCTCTTCGCCGTCCTCATGTAGGCCAGGTTCTTGTGATCCGACCACACAATGAACGGTAGCTCAGCTCCCTCCAACCAGTGTCTCCACTCCTCCAGGGCGGCGTGAACCGCCAACAGTTCCTTGTTGCCCACATCATAGTTCCTCTCAGCGGGTTCGAAACGCCGAGAGTAATAGGCACATGGGTGGACCCTGTGGTCCTCCTCTGACCGCTGTGAGAGAACGGCTCCGATGCCTGTGTCAGACGCATCTACTTCGACGACGTACTGCCTCGCCGGGTCGGGGTGGACGAGAACCGGGGCTGTGGTGAATAAGCTCTTGAGTCGGCGGAAAGCCGATTCCGCCTCAGGTGTCCACACGAATGGTCGAGAGGAGGAGGTGAGGGCGTTGAGGGGGGCAGCCACCTGGCTGAACCCCTTGATGAACCGCCGCACAAAGCCTGCAAAACCCAGGAAGCGCCTGAGCTGCGTGCGGTCAGTAGGGCGTGGCCATTCCTCCACCGCCTTGATCTTGGCGGGGTCTGCACGCATCTGTCCATCCTCCACCACGTTGCCGAGATACGTCACCGAGTTGGTGTGGAAGACGCACTTCTCAGCCTTCACATAGAGCCTGTTCTCCAACAGCCGTTGTAGCACCAGGCGGACGTGCTGGTGGTGTTCCTCCATGGACCTAGAGAAGATCAGGATGTCGTCCAGGTACACCACCACAAAGATGTCTAGCATGTCCCTCAGCACGTCATTCACCAGGCCTTGGAAAACTCCGGGGGCATTGGACAGACCGAACGGCATGACGCGGTACTCATAGTGACCGAGATGGGTGTTGAAGGCCGTCTTCCACTCGTCACCCTCCCTGATCCTGACCAAGTGGTATGCGTTACGAAGGTCCAACTTGGTGAACACCCGGGCGTGCGTGAGTGGCTCGAAAGTGGAACTAAGAAGTGGCAGGGGGTACCTATTCTTCACCGTGATGTCGTTCAGTGCCCGATAGTCTATACAGGGCCTCAGGCCACCGTCCTTCTTAGCCACGAAGAAGAAGCCCGCTGCGAGGGGCGAAGACGACGGCCTTATAAGGCCTGAGGCTAGGGACTCAGCGATATAGTTGCGCATCGCCTCCCTCTCCGGCTGGGAGATGTTGTAGAGCCGCCTCTTAGGAAGGGCGGCCCCAGGAAGGAGGTCGATGGGACAATCATAAGGCCGGTGAGGGGGGAGTGAGAGGGCTCTGTCCTTACTAAACGCCAGAGAGAGGTCGTGATAAATGTGAGGCACCCCAGTGATATCTGGTGGAGAGGACACAGGCCTGGAACCGCTGGACGGAGACAAGGCGGAACGCAAACAGGTAGCGTGACAAGCTGTACTCCAGCCCAAAACCCGCCCAGATGCCCAGGAGATGTGAGGGTCGTGCCTCTCCAGCCAGGGTCTACCCAACACTAGAGGCGCCGTGGGGGCGTGCAAAACAAAAAAACGAATGGACTCAGAGTGATTTCCCGAAAGAGTGAGTGTGAGAAGGTCAGTAGCGTGCGTAATAGTACCCAAAGAATGCCCATCTATGGCCCGAGGAGAGAGGGTGCGATCTAAAGCCACCAAAGGGACACCCGCCTGTCGGGCTAGAGTTACATCCAGTAGACACTCGTCGGCACCCGAGTCAATGAGGGCGCCAACCGACAAGGTCTCCGTACCCCAGGCTAAGGTGGCCGGAAAAAGACGATTTAACGTACTAAGGGGCGGGGAAAAAGATGTTTTGCTCACCCGTATGCCCCTTACTGGCGAGCTTGGTCGTTTGGGCGGGTTGGGCAGGATCTGACATAATGTCCCTCCTTCCCACAGTAGAGGCACTGTTGGTGGGACATCCTGTACTCCTTTTGTCCTGCCGAAAGGTGGGATCGGCCAATCTCCATGGGCTCCCCGGGCCCGGACGTCGACCTGTCAACAGACAGCGCGTGCTGAAAAGGGGGCGTGGCCAAGCCCGCCGCGGACTGTGTGGCGGTCGCCGAGGCAGAGCGACCGGGAGCCGGGCAAAGGAACGAACGCTGGGCTCGGTCCAAACGGCGTTCACGCAGCCGTGTGTCCATTTGGAGTGCCAGTGTGATCAACTCTCTCAGCGTCTCCGGGCTGTCTCGAACGATGAGGTCCTTGACGGCGTCGCTCAAGCCCTTGCGATAGAGACAGAGGAGTGCTCTATCGTCCCAACCACTCTCTATTGCAAGGATCCGGAACTCCACCGTGAAATCGGCCACCGAGCGAGACCCCTGACGGCAAACTAGCAGCCGGTTTGCAGAATCCAGCCCGTCTAATGGATGGTCGAAGACCGCGCAAAACTCTTGCTTGAATAGGGGGTAATCGGTGGCATAACCCCCGTCGCTGTTCACCGCGGCTATCGCCCAGCTGAGAGCTCTGTCGGCAAGGAGGGACATCACAAAAGCAATCCTGGCCCCACCCGAGGAATACTTGGACGGCTGATGTGTGAACAGCAACTCACACTGAGCTATGAACCCCCGGCACTGGTTCAAATCGCCCCCGAACGATCTGGGGCTAACCAAGCTGGGCTCGGCGCAACCGACTGACCCTGCGGGGACATCGGGGCCAGCTGGGACGTAGGACGGACTGGTTCCCGGACCGGAACCTGGATAGGTGCTGACGGCTAACGCGTCCAGAGATCGCTGGATGGACGCTAGGGCTCCGGTCATAGCATCCACCTTGGCGGTGAGACTGGTGACCGTACTGACGGTAGTCTGCGACGTGTTCTCCAGCACCGCAATCTGGGACTGGACCGAGGGAAAAGCCTTTCCCAGTTCGGCCTGCAGTTGGGTAAGCTCGATGGCTTGTTCTGTTACAATCTTGCGTAACTCGGAAGGTGTCCCGTGCCCCGCTTCTGGGTTCCCGGCTTGGCTCATTTTTAGGCTTGGTTATTCTGTTAGACCCCAACGAGACCGAGGAACCAAATG
>CM051002.1:34257484-34264984 GCA_027704905.1 Muraenolepis orangiensis | reverse complement strand
TTAATGACATGTTATGATAGTGTAATGTTAAGGACAATGTTATGATAGTGTAATGTTAATGACATGTTATGATAGTGTAATGTTAATGACGTGTTATGATAGTGTAATGTTAATGACATGTTATGATAGTGTAATGTTAATGACATGTTATGATAGTGTAATGTTAAGGACAATGTTATGATAGTGTAATGTTAATGACATGTTATGATAGTGTAATGTTAATGACATGTTATGATAGTGTAATGTTAATGACATGTTATGATAGTGTAATGTTAATGACGTGTTATGATAGTGTAATGTTAATGACGTGTTATGATAGTGTAATGTTAATGACATGTTATGATAGTGTAATGTTAATGACATGTTATGATAGTGTAATGTTAAGGACAATGTTATGATAGTGTAATGTTAATGACATGTTATGATAGTGTAATGTTAATGACATGTTATGATAGTGTAATGTTAATGACATGTTATGATAGTGTAATGTTAATGACATGTTATGATAGTGTAATGTTAAGGACAATGTTATGATAGTGTAATGTTAATGACATGTTATGATAGTGTAATGTTAATGACATGTTATGATAGTGTAATGTTAATGACATGTTATGATAGAGTAATGTTAATGACATGTTATGATAGTGTAATGTTAATGACATGTTATGATAGTGTAATGTTGATGACATGTTATGATAGTGTAATGTTAATGACATGTTATGATAGTGTAATGTTAATGACAATGTTATGATAGTGTAATGTTAATGACATGTTATGATAGTGTAATGTTGATGACATGTTATGATAGTGTAATGTTAATGACATGTTAGATAGTGTAATGTTAATGACATGTTATGATAGTGTAATGTTAATGACATGTTATGATAGTGTAATGTTAATGACATGTTATGATAGTGTAATGTTGATGACATGTTATGATAGTGTAATGTTAATGACATGTTATGATAGTGTAATGTTAATGACATGTTATGATAGTGTAATGTTGATGACATGTTATGATAGTGTAATGTTAATGACATGTTATGATAGTGTAATGTTAATGACTTGTTATGATAGTGTAATGTTAATGACATGTTATGATAGTGTAATGTTAATGACATGTTATGATAGTGTAATGTTAATGACATGTTATGATAGTGTAATGTTGATGACATGTTATGATAGTGTAATGTTAATGACAATGTTATGATAGTGTAATGTTAATGACATGTTATGATAGTGTAATGTTAATGACATGTTATGATAGTGTAATGTTAATGACATGTTATGATAGTGTAATGTTAATGACATGTTATGATAGTGTAATGTTAATGACATGTTATGATAGTGTAATGTTAATGACATGTTATGATAGTGTAATGTTAATGACAATGTTATGATAGTGTAATGTTAATGACATGTTATGATAGTGTAATGTTGATGACATGTTATGATAGTGTAATGTTAATGTCATGTTATGATAGTGTAATGTTAATGACATGTTATGATAGTGTAATGTTAATGACATGTTATGATAGTGTAATGTTAATGACATGTTATGATAGTGTAATGTTAATGACATGTTATGATAGTGTAATGTTAATGACATGTTATGATAGTGTAATGTTAATGACAATGTTATGATAGTGTAATGTTAATGACATGTTATGATAGTGTAATGTTGATGACATGTTATGATAGTGTAATGTTAATGACATGTTATGATAGTGTAATGTTAATGACATGTTATGATAGTGTAATGTTAATGTCATGTTATGATAGTGTAATGTTAATGACATGTTATGATAGTGTAATGTTAATGACATGTTATGATAGTGTAATGTTAATGACATGTTATGATAGTGTAATGTTAATGACATGTTATGATAGTGTAATGTTAATGACATGTTATGATAGTGTAATGTTAATGACAATGTTATGATAGTGTAATGTTAATGACATGTTATGATAGTGTAATGTTGATGACATGTTATGATAGTGTAATGTTAATGACATGTTATGATAGTGTAATGTTAATGTCATGTTATGATAGTGTAATGTTAATGACATGTTATGATAGTGTCATGTTAATGACATGTTATGATAGTGTCATGTTAATGACATGTTATGATAGAGTAATGTTAATGACATGTTATGATAGTGTAATGTTAATGACATGTTATGATAGAGTAATGTTAATGACATGTTATGATAGTGTCATGGTAATGACATGTTATGATATAGTAATGTTAATGACATGTTATGATAGAGTAATGTTAATGACATGTTATGATAGAGTAATGTTAATGACATGTTATAATAGTGTAATGTTGATGACATGTTATGATAGTGGCAGCACTCCTAGCTGTTCAGTAGGCACACTGCCTGTGGATAAAAACTATCCTTGAACCTGGTATCCTTGTACGGGTGCTGTGAATGACAATAGAAAGTGCTGCACTATGACAGCACTTTTGTCACCAATATTGCATTACAAGTGACACCTGTGTGTGTGTGTGTGTGTGTGTGTGTGTGTGTGTGTGTGTGTGTGTGTGTGTGTGGTGTGTGTGTGTGTGTGTGTGTGTGTGGTGTGGTGTGTGTGTGTGAGCCTCTGTGATAAGGGTGTGTTGTCTGTAAGCAGGGGTCTGGGGCGGGCGGCGCTGGCCACACTCTGAGGCCACTGGTTTGTTTACCAGCGGACCCTGAAACAAACACAGAACTGTGCGCCTTCCTGCTGCACAATCGCACCACCTCGGTGTTATAGGATGAATCAATACATGAATACATTAACCACAAGATAGGGACACTGTGGCAGAGGGAGGGAGAGACAGATTGGGAGAGAGAGAGAGAGAGAGAGAGAGAGAGAGAGGAGAGAGAGAGAGAGAGAGAGAGAGAGAGAGAGAGAGAGAGAGAGAGAGAGAGAGAGATGGTGGTATTTAAGAGAAAATGTGCTCTGCCAATTCCTTTAAGATTCCTAGGTGTGAATTTGTCTTCAGTTAAAGTAAAGAAAACACAGTAAACTACAGTAAAATCTAATTCACTGCAACCAACAAATGGGCTGTTTCCCCCCTTTGTTCAATTAAATTGCGTAGTTCTTGATGTCAGACTACCTTAGTGTGACTGACACACCTGGGTCATTGTGTGTGAGCAATCTATTCCTTGGCGTTGGGACAAGAGGTACTATTCTGTAGGAAGCTATTAAGGCAAAGTCATATGATAACTGGCTGTTGGCCAATCTATACTGTAAGATATGTCTTACTCCTATGACAGGATGTAATTGCCCCCAATATGGCTGGATTAGCCCTCATGTTTACACCAATGGGGGCCCTTCACCTCGGTCAGGCTGCACAGAGACATTTCCACGCCTTAAGACTTTTTGCCTCTTGGCCTCTTCGTTGCGTGACAGGCGCTTAGCGTGTGGCCAGGTTCTAGCCCACCACCCCCTGGTCCAAATAATAACCAGGGCTTCATATCCTGATGGATGTGGGTACATCTGGCTCGCTTTACGACTAGTTCAGTGGGCCTCTCATCTCAGAGATCAGTAATCAGTGACACCAACAAATACTATTTCTGCTAAACTCCTAAACTCCAGGCACAATTCCATTTCTTTCCCCTTTGTTTTCTTTCAAATAGCCATTCTAAATCACATTTTTGCACAACCTACGCGCAACTACATCTCATTATTTAGGACACTTTTCAGGATCAAGCCCCTTGCTTGGTTCACATGGAAAACACTGGCCTTCAAATGCCAATTCAAACTCTAATTGCCAATTGGTCTCAGTTACGCCACCCCTGCTCAAACTCAATTGGCCCAAACTTTTCAGAACACGAAAACGTTATCTATTTTGGCCGAGTTGCCATAATTGCACTGACTCTAAGGAACATGAAAAACACTAACAATGTTTATGACTCATCAGTTTATGAGCCTGGGTCGTGAGTGAGGTTCGGAATTAGAATGAGGTTTGCCTAGTAAAAGTATGTTTTATATATATTTATATGACCATATATATGTACTGGCTAGGCAGGATAGCTCAGTCTGTTGGGAACTAACAGCATGGCATGGGAACTGGAAGGTCGCTGGTTCATGTCCCCGTAACACCTGCCCTTGAGCAAGGCACCAGACCCCTTCACTGCTCCCCGGCGCTGTGTGTACAACAGCTGCCCACTGCTCCTCATACTGGGATGGGTTAATGAGAGGAACTCATTACACTGTGTGTACATGTGACCAATAAAGAGGATTATTTAAATGTAGTATATCATGGCAACAGTCTTTATATAAACTGTACAATTTCTGCCTATTTTGAAAAAAAAAAAAAGGATAAACAGTAAAGAACCTCATAACCTCATAAGCACGTTTTTTGGATGGTTATGTTTCTGAATGACCTATTCTTCATACGGGGTTCTGCGTGAACCTCGTTTTGAGAAGAGAGAATGTGGCTTTGTGTGGAGGAATGCAATTTGCAAGAGATCTGTGTCACTTTGCAAAAGGTTAACTGGTTGCTGTGCGTTGTGCTTTGTGCTTTGTGCTTTGTGTGTGTGTGTGTGTGTGTGTGTGTGTGTGTGTGTGTGTGTGTGTGTTTGTGTGTGTGTGTGTGTGTGTGGAGTGTTGAGAAATTGAGCTATAGTTTTCAGGACACGCTTTTAAACACTTGAGAAGAACACTGTAATTAAAAAGGTTGCATAGGGGAAAACCAGCAATTATCACCAGGATAGAGAGAGAGAGAAAGAGATGGAGTGATAGAGATAGAGTGATAGAGAGGGGGTGATAGAGATGGGTGATAGAGATGGAGCCATATAGATGGAGTGATAGAGATGGAGTGATGGAGATGGAGTGATGGAGATGGAGTGATGGAGATGGAGTGATAGAGATGGAGTGATGGAGATGGAGTGATGGAGATGGAGTGATAGAGATGGAGTGATATTTAATGACTACAGCCCTCCGGGACTCGACGAGTCCTTGTAGGGCAAAAAAATAATGTAAAATAATAATGAAGAGAGACAGGCACAATAATGAGTCGACAAAGACAACTAGGTGCACGCACACACACACACACACACACACACACACACACACACACACACACACACACACACACACACACACACACACACACACACACACACACACACACACACACACACACACACACACACACACACACACACACACACACACACACACACACACACACACACACAGAAAGGAGTTATGTGCTCTCCCTTCACAAACACCCTAAGAAACAGATCATATTCTCTAACGATTGTGAAACAGTGCCCCCTTGTGGAGCCAAAGAGATAAACACCACCGGACTCCGTTTGGAGTCCCGTACGTGTCTTTTTTACGCGTATTTATTTACAAAACACATTTAAATGATCTCCTCTGAACCCCCCCCCCCAACAAAAAAAAGATAAGAAACATTATAAGCAGATGAATATGAATCATTTCATTTCGCCAATTTGCCAAAGGGGGGGGGGGGGGGGAGTGGAATGAGTCGACCTTGGTAAGTGATAAACAACAAATAGCAAACCTAATGCAACACAAGAGCAGGAGAAATGTCCAGACTGTTGAGCTTCACCTCCGAGTGTGAGGATGAATATTTGATGAGTTGTATTTGATGTTTTCCCCTTGGAGAGAGCAGAAATCAAGCACTTCTGAATTCAGAATTCAGGACCATGACCATCATCGTTGTAACACATTGTTGATGCCCGTTAGAAGTCCACACCGGCAGAGAGAAACGCTCCTCACCGCTTCAACATGCTGTCATTAACCTCACGTTGGCTTTTAGTTTCCACAGCATCTGTACCGTTAGGACTACCAGGTTCAAACCTGTTTTTTATCCACAAGGCAGTGACCTACTGAACTGCTAGGAGTGCTGTCATCAGTGCATCATAACATTGTCATCCATATTGCATTACACTTACACACATACATCATACACTGTCATACTTTGCTGGACATTCTGGACTCATCACAGTTACTGCACTGCACTGCACTGTATTCATGATGCTGCTGCACTGCTGGGGCTTTAAATGCTTTTAAAGATTTTCTGCACAATTCAACACATGTACATTGTTACGGCATGTGGTGCCTCACATATCATATCATATCATCAGTTCTGTTTATTGTTCTTTTTATTGTTCTTTTGATTGTGTACAGTATTTTTTCTATTTTAGTATATTGTTTTAGAAAAGTCATACTGCGGCAGGGAGGGGTAAGCGTTCCATTGCCAATAAAAAGGTTGAATCTCTTGTAAAGTGTCGATATGTCTCCCTCCCAAAACAACCCTAGAGATCGCACAAAGGCAGTTTTTTTTAAGAGATTGGCTATTATTTACAACCATTTGAATAAAGGACAATTGGGCAATTTCTATATTAAGAAAAGAAGAAAAACCAACAGAACAGCTATTTCTATTGTGGGAAGTGGCCGTTGAATCAGTCTAACTGCCCACGGCACGAGGTAAGAACAGTTCAATACATGAGCTGAGTGCCACAATGCAGCATGTTGCATTAGATTGTACGTTAGTGTAATCCCTTACACCTGGTAATTATCTCCCCAGCATCAATCACCGTCTCTTTGGCACCATAACGTTATACTTTTTCTTTCCAGATACAATTTCTGCCAAATGCATCTTCTAAAGTGCCAAACGATTGCAATGAAAGTATTTACAACTCTAAGGAGGACAAGGCCAACTCTGGGCTTTTCTCTCCGCCTGTCTGTCTGTCTGTCTGTCTTACATACAGCAGGCAGTCTTCTTTCTTGTCTGTCTCCCCTCCTGTGTCTGCCTGCCTGTCTGCCTGCCTGTCTGCATGTTTGTCTACCGTTTGTCTGTCAGTCTGCCACCATGCCTGTCTTCCCTCCTCTTTGCCAGTCTGTTTGTCTGTCCTTTCCTCCTATTTTGTATCTCTCTCTGTATCTCTCTCTGTCTGTCTGTCTGTCTGTCTGTCTGTCTGTCTGTCTGTCTGTCTGTCTGTCTGTCTGTCTCTGTCCTCGTCTGTCTGTCTGTCTGTCTGTCTGTCTGTCCTGAGAGGGTTTCGTCTCGGTCGGAGGTCAGGACCAAACACAAGATGCTCTCCTGGGAGAGGGGAGGAGAGAGGAGGGGGAGGAGGAGATGAGAGGAGAGTAGCTGAGAGGAGAGGAGAGGAGAGGAGGGGAGAGGAGAGGAGAGGAGAGGAGAGGAGGGGAGAGGAGAGGAGAGGAGAGGAGAGGAGAGGAGGGGAGAGGAGAGGAGAGGAGAGGAGAGGAGAGGAGAGGAGAGGAGAGGAGGGGAGAGGCAGTGAGACATCTGGAGGTGCAGGGCAGTAGGCTCTGTGAGGCTGTGAGGTCTCACTATTGACCCAGGTGTATCTCTGCTTCCAGAGATACACACACACACACACACACACACACACACACACACACACATACAAATTAACACACACACACACACACACACACACACACACACACACACACACACACACACACACACACACACACACACACACACACAGAGAGAGAGAGAG
>CM051002.1:34249984-34252484 GCA_027704905.1 Muraenolepis orangiensis | reverse complement strand
CTTAGTTTAGCTTTGACTAAGCCAGCCCAATGAAGTACAGTAAGTATTTTGACAAACACATGTACACATTTGCACACGCGCACACACACACACACACACACACACACACACACACACACACACACACACACCACACACACACACACACACACACACACACACACACACACACACACACACACACACACACACACACACAGCATCACTATCCACACTATTCTGCAATAGAGAATTAATTGTCCAAAACAAAACAAAACCTCAACCAGGTCATTTTTATCACGACCACACACACACACACACACACACACACACCACACACACACACACACACACACACACACACACACACACACACACACACACACACACACACACACACACACACACACACACACACTATGTGCATATAACCCGCTGTTCCATATCTCCAACTCGTGCTTCACGCTGAAATCAGTCGCATCACTAAAACCAAACTGGAACAAAACCAGACACACCAACGCCGACGCTAGCGCCGCGACACGGAAGAGTGGTTCCCGATCGACCCCCCCCCCCCCCCCCTTTCTCCCCCCCCCCCCCAGACACACACCCCTACCTCTAGAAAGTTCTCGGGGCCGCACTCCTGGCCCCGGAAGTCGCACTCCAGCAGCATCTCCTCGATGCGGAAGCGCGTGCGGTTGTGAAACTCGTCCAGGCTGAAGCGGGAGCCTGGCGGCCGGTCGGGCGCCAGCGGGATGCCCGGCGCCATGTTGTCCTCGAAACCCAGCAGGGGGCCCATGAAGATGAGGTCGCTGTAGCTGATCTGCGAGCGGCGGAAGGTGTTGTAGTTGCAGAAGGTGACGGCGGGGAAGGTCATGTTGTCGGCCGTGCGCTCGTCCAGCATGGTGATGTGGTCGTACTGCAGGTACGTGGTCACGCGGTCCACCACCTGCATCACGAAGGCGGACAGCGCCAGCGTGAAGACCAGCCCCCAGAGGCCCTGACGCACGCTGAACGTCTGGTCCTCCGCGAACACGTGGTTGGCGCCGTGCAGCGAGCAGCCGTCGAAGAAGGCGGCCAGGCCGTCCACGCCACCGTCCGCCTCGTCCTCCTCCCCGCCGTCGCCGCCGACCCCGTCCTCGCCATAACCGTCCAGCTGGCTGCCGCCGTTCAGGTAGTCCTGGGAGTCGCCCGCCCCGCCTCCGCCCTTACGGGTGCGCTTGTAGCGGTCGTCGAACATGTCCTTGGAGCCCGGCTCGTCATCGGCCGAGAAGGAGATGGAACACATGATCCGGACCGGCATGGTGGCAGCAGGCAGGAGGAGAGGAAGTCACTGGACGGACGGAGGGACGGACGGAGGGACGGACGGAGGGACGGACGGAGGAACGGACGGAGGGACGGACGGAGGGACGGACGGAGGGACGGACAGCGGGACGGACAGAGGGACGGACAGAGGGAGCGGTCGATAGCTGCAAAGGTTACGGAATGTTCACCTCGCTCGTCCAGGCGGGTGGGAAAAGCAGAGCTGGCCCAATGTTGGCGAAGATGGCAAAACTAATAATCGAATAATGGGATAAGAGAGAGAGCCGGCCCTTCAATCAATCAAAAAACATCCACGTGTTTTTTGGAGAAGTCAAGTGTTACCGTCGGCCGGGTTTAAGCAAGTCAAACGCCCAATGAAAAAGATAGGACCTCTACTCCGTCCATTCGCATATTTAGCGAGCCGGGATGGAGAATGAACCAGCGAGAGAGAGAGAGAGAGAGAGAGAGAGAGAGAGAGAGAGAGAGAGAGAGAGAGAGAGAGAGAGAGAGAGAGAGAGAGAGAGAGAGAGAGAGGAGAGAGAGAGAGAGAGAGAGAGAGAGAGAGAGAGAGAGAGAGAGAGAGAGAGAGAGAGAGAGAGAGAGAGAAGCCAGAATGAGCAAAAGACTCAAATGACTCTGACCCCGGTGATCGTCCTTGGAACTCTGGGACCAGAGAAACCTGATAAGAGTTTCCAAGGAGGAGGAGAGGAAGACAATGAAGGGGGGAAAAAAGAGGAGGAGAAGGAGGAGATACGAGTCGAGGGAAGGAGGGGGGGAGGGAGGGAGGGAGGGAGGGAGGGAGGGGGGGAGGGAGGGAGGGAGGGAGGGAAAGAAGATGATCCCACAAGGAGCCCGGAACACATGATACTCCCTGTGGGTCCGGCTACGGGTCACCATGTCAGGACAGAGTTTCACCATTTACAGGAAGCTTTGATGCAGAGAGAGAGAGAGAGAGAGAGAGAGAGAGAGAGAGAGAGAGAGAGAGAGAGAGAGAGAGAGAGAGAGAGAGAGAGAGAGAGAGAGAGAGAGAGAGAGAGAGAGAGAGAGAAAGAGAGAAAGAGAGATGGAGAGAAAGGGAGAGTGAGAGAGATAGATTGAGAGGGAGGGAGAGTGAGAGAGATAGATTGAGAGGGAGGGAGAGAAAAAGGGAGAGAGAGGGAGAGGGTGGGAGGGAGAGCGAGAGGGGGGGGGAGAGGGAAAGAGAGGGATCAGCACTGAAAGC
>CM051002.1:34229984-34234984 GCA_027704905.1 Muraenolepis orangiensis | reverse complement strand
AGCACGCTTCTGCTTAGACACAGCATTTTGTTTAGCCTGTTTTTTTTGTATGATAACGCGTACAGTGTGTACAGTATGGCGATGCTACAATGCTGCCAGAATGCATAAACCAACGTGCTTCACGCTTCACCAGTGATTCAACACATCAGCACGTCGTTAGACACGTCGGAGCACGAGGGTTACGTCTTGTCACTCGAGTCCGATTTACACCGTCAACGAAGACATCAATCTGTGCCCATCTCCCACCGAAAGCTGATTGTGAATATTTCAATTTCATTCATCCAATGCCGCGGCCGATTATTAAACGGCCAATTAGAGGCCTCGGGTGTATTGATAACGAGTCACTGGCCGGTGATTAGCTTCTACTAAATGTTCCTTTGAGGGTGATTGATCACATGGTGTAAAACGAGGCCCGCTGGGCACGTCCAAACTCACCTGACCCGCTGGTGTTCACTAATGTGTCCCGGAGACACATCGTTTACACGTCAATAGTCTAACACCTTTAGAATATATAACACCTTCATCAAACTCTGAACCACATCAAAGATGTTTTATATATAAATATATAGAAAAATGCTTTGAAAAAAAACAATAATATATATATATATATATATATATATATATATATATATATATGTGTGTGTGTTTCAAGGTGCTGTTTCAAGTTGACTGCGCCTGCCTCTGTTGGAGCAGAGGAACTCACAACCCCGTGAGAACATCCTTCCTCTCTCCTCCCTCTCGCCTACCGAGGGTGTTCTTTAGGTTTTGGTTGTTTAGTTTGAGTCTTGTTACCTACAGCTACCGCTCTCCTCCTGCCTCCTCTTTAAAGCCCTTCCCATAGGCTTTAGGTTTGGTTTCTCCACCTGCTTTGATGAGGGCTTCAAGCCCCATTTGCATTCTAAGTGAGAGTTGGAGGAGGAAGAGTGGAGGGTGGAGGAGGAGGAAGAGGAAGGGTGGAGGAGGAGGAAGAGGAAGGGTGGAGGAAGAGTGGAGGGGGAAGAGGAGGAAGAGGAAGGGTGGAGGAGGAGGAGGAGGAGGAGGAGGAGGAGTGGAGGGTTGAGGAGGAGGAAGAGGAAGGGTGGAGGAAGAGTGGAGGGGGAAGAGGAGGAAGAGGAAGGGTGGAGGAGGAGGAGGAGGAGGAGGAATGGAGGGGGAGGAGGAGGAGGAGAAAGAGTGGAGGGGGAGGAGGAGGAAGAGGAAGGGTGGAGGAAGAGGAGGAAGAGAAGGATTTCTGACAGCTTCCTGTTCCTCACACACACATACACACATACACACACATACACACATCCACACATCCACACATCCACACACATCCACACACATCCACTCTCTTTATTATATTATTTGATACCACTTCGCCTTGATACCATCATGCCTACTGTGCAGCTAAATAAACATAATATAATACAGTACAATATAAGAGAGGTAGCTAGATAGAGAGAGAGAGAGAGAGAGAGAGAGAGGAGAGAGAGAGAGAGAGAGAGAGAGAGAGAGAGAGAGAGAGAGAGAGAGAGAGAGAGAGAGAGAGAGAGAGAGAGAGAGAGATAGAACACACGCACACATTTTGTCAACAAATAAGAAACAAGGTATTCTGTTTGAATGTTCTTCTGTTCTCACGTGTTCTTCTGTTCTCATGTGGAACATGAAAGGCCTCCACACATCAGGGACTCGAGGCAATCGATCACACATCACTTGCTCAGCGTGTTCAAACGCAAAGTGCTTATGCTGGTTCATTAGCCAGGCTTAAAGGCCTGCGTTTTGAACCAATAGCCATGTTAATGTGCAGCGTAAGCAAGTTAAATGTCACACACATAGTTTCCGCATGGGCTAGAACTATGTTACTGTAAGCAGAACGTTAGTGAAGCAGTAGAGCTGTAGCTGGCCCTGATCTCTGAGGGAATAATAGTGGAGCTGCTTCTCTTTCATAATTGAACATTTCACATTTGTTCGCCGCGATGTAAACACATGTGGAATTCAATTTCCCTGGTTGTAGCCAAGCCACATATTTATTTAACAGCCCGAAGGATTCAATAAAATATCCCTTACTAAGAAGTTAAGCGACGATAACGACTTTGCTGCGCTATTCACAGGTTATAACAGAGCTCTCAGACAGAGGGGAGAGAGAGAGAGAGAGAGAGAGAGAGAGAGAGAGAGAGAGAGAGAGAGAGAGAGAGAGAGAGAGAGAGAGAGAGAGAGAGAGAGAGAGAGAGAGAGAGAGAGAGAGAGAAACCTGTTTATTTTGGGATGAGGAAAGGCAAGGAAAGAAAGAAACCCTGGGCTCAGTAGAGCCGCCATGAGTGAATGAAGGAGAGGATGTGTGATTAAACAGCCAACCACGCAATTGTTATTCCTCTGAGGATTCTCTGCCTCCACCAATGGAGAGATGGGGAGAGAGAAATATGGGGAGAGAGAAAGATGGGGAGAGAGAGCCAGAGAGAGAGAGAGAGAAAGAGAGAGAGAGAGAGAGAGAGAGAGAGAGAGAGAGAGAGAGAGAGAGAGAGAGAGAGAGAGAGAGAGAGAGAGAGAGGGAGAGAGAGAGAGAGAGAGAGAGAGAGAGAGAGAGAGAGAGAGAGAGAGGAGAGAGAGAGAGGGAGAGAGAGAGAGAGAGAGAGAGAGAGAGAGGGAGAGTGGTGGGTGAAAAAGGAAACAGATTACTCAACTTCAGTAATGACCACAAACATATAAATCACGGGGAATTGAGGCTGATGTAAGAAAATGAATCAAGACAGCGCAAAGAAAGGAGGAGGAAGGGTGGAGGAGGAGGAGGTGGAGGAGGAGGAGGAGGAGGAGGAGGAGGAGGAGGAAGAGGAGGAGGAGGAAGGGTGGAGGAGTAGAAAGGGTGGTGGAGGAGGAGGAGGAAGGGATGAGGGGGAGAAGGAGGAAGAGGAAGGGTGGAGGAAGAGAAGGAAGAAGGGTGGAGAGAGAGGGGGAGGAAGAGGAAGGGTGGAGGAGGGGGAGGAGGAGAAGGAGGAGGAGGGGGATGCGGGGAGGTGTAGAAGGAGGAGGACGTGAGAATGGAAGAGAGGATAAATGGAGTAAGAAGGAGGCAGCCACACAGGCAGTGTCTCCCCAAGTGGTTTCCTTATTGACTGATCGGTACCACTTCCTGGTCTCCTTTAGAACTGGCTTGTGCATTGTGGTAAAGATTAAAGCATTGATGAAGATTAAAGAGAAGAAGGCAAAGCGTTGTTCATTATTTACATATCCTCTCGGTGGTCCATTTACCGCTACTTCACGTTGTGCTGTTAAACATTGACCCATATTGCCACTAATAACAATACAAAGCTTATTAATAGTTCAAACTTTATTGTATACAATTGAATTGTATGGTAATTGATTTACCTGCAGCAGCCACCTGGTCTGATGTTAGAGGTGTCGAGGTATCAGATACTGGAAGCTGCCAATCATCTTAACAGAGCTAATCAGTTAAACTGTACCAGATCAATAGTTATTGGCCATCTTAACACAAGAAGATCAATACAGCTAATGGCCCGGCTGACAGTGACGTGGACCGGGCCGCCAGGAAAACACCACCGCAACACGACACACTTCAAAACCACAATGCGGATTCTAATCAATTTAAATTGTATAATACAGTGAACGATGCCCCAGCAATTATACAATCATTTTCATTAATTTCTTAAATAACAGTTGGAATGTTTCTTTTCTCTCGTGTATTCTCTGTCGTGATGTAGTGAAACTCTCTCTGAGTGACGTTGTCGACACGATGCGATGTCAACAACGTCAAAAACTACAAAGCAAGTAGCAACTATGGCTTCAAGCCATGTAATCTTAGCTATATTATTATTATATTATTAGCTATATTTGTAGTACTTTTACAACAAAAAACGAAACTACTGTAACTGTTTTCCACTAATTTGTTTTGACGTCACATCCTCCGTCTCACTGTCATTTCTGGCCATTGGTCGGCACAGACACAGAATTGGGTCTCAGGACTCCCTGGACGATGGGAGTCGTGGATAGATTGATTCTATCGACATTAAGTCACTTTGACAACATTCGAGGAGCTAAGAGTTACCGTTTTTAAGACTTCTCCATCATTCTCAAATTAAAATGACATGAAAAACTTTAAAGAAACACGGATCCAACCGTGTGTACAAAGGCAGGACAAAGTCGTGATAGCACTAATGTACTAATGTGAAATAAAACCGTTTGTTCTGTCTGTGCGTATATATTATACACACAATACATTAAGTAGGCCTATACCAGACATATTTAATTTCTGTCAAACGAATATAGGGCGACCATTAAATACAATCTCTGTGCGTTCTTGTGTCTGAAACCGAATATATGAAACATCTCTTAAACAAATCCATCAAATTTGACAATATACCATAATATCTTACTATAAATGGCAGGCGTCTGTGTCTACGTGTAACAGTGAGTTTCCCGCACTGGGCTCGAACTCACGGTTCCCGGCATGGCTCTCTAACGTGAAAAGCTAAAACCCCATAGGCCCTAGCTTCATCGCTAAAACGTATAATAGGTGTTGGGGAGTGAGGTTCTACGTCTGCACATACACAGCGCCACCTGCTGGCCTCCGTGACACTCATCCCCTAAACCTCACATTCGTCCGGGTCACGGCACCGATGTAACAGTGAGTGTACCACACTGGGCTCGAACTGACGACCTCCGACATGAGAGGTGCTAAAACCCGCGAGCGATCCTCATCCTAATTAGCTTCACACCTAATGGGGCATGTATTGCCTGAAGGAGGAGGACCCAGAGAAGAGTAGCGTGTCCAGGGTTGCGAAGCCGTTTGGACGAGCGGAACTTGTCTCCTCGGAAACGCTGCAAGCAGCAACACTTGCAAATAGAAGCAGAGAAAATGAATAAAACAATTTTAAAAATAATATATAACCCCGTATAAGCGCATTACAACTAGCGCTGTCCCGTGGTCGTGGGCGGTGTCCTCGTGTCCTCACGAGGTCGGCACTGGCGCAGCTTGGTGCAGATGACGAAATATATTGTACATGCAT
>CM051002.1:34214984-34219984 GCA_027704905.1 Muraenolepis orangiensis | reverse complement strand
TCTCTCTCTCTCTCTCTCTCTCTGTCTCTCTCTCTCTGTCCCTGTCCCTGTACCTCTCTCTCTCTCTCTCTCTCTCTCTCTCTCTGTGTCCCTGTCCCTGTCCCTGTCCTCTCTCTCTCTCTCTCTCTCTCTCTCTCTCTCTCTCTCTCTCTCTCTCTCTCTCTCTCTCTCTCGTTAGATAGCATGGTTAGTGTTTTGATTTGCTGCCTGTAATTAGCTTTGGTTCCTTTATGGTTTTTTTTAAGTTTTAAGTTGTTGTTATTTATATTCCGTCCCAGAGCGCCTCGGTAAATGGTCAAATTAAACCTCTGCTCTGATCTGATCCAATGCTTGAGAGACCCACGTTTTTTATTTTTCATTTGGTGTAATAAAAATAAAATATTTGACTTCATTAAATCTAATTTTATTAGACCAGACTTTGCATCACTTTGTACGCCCACAAAAACCCCCGAATCCCATGTAATTAATGATCAAGCTCGTACAAATTGTTCAAATATTTTCATGTCGGTGTTTTATCATCAATATAAAACCAACCGTGGCGTGACCAAGGTAAGTGTGATAACGTTATAAGGCTTAACACCACGACTGGTTTCTTCAACTCAAATATATTCTCCAGAGTTTAATAGGAAATAAGAGACAAACAAACATCAAGGCTTCAAATCCAAAGTCACCGTTCATCACCCAACAAATCCTTCACATCACTAGCCTGGTTTCCATCTAACAGCCTCAGCTCATTTTAAGCTACATTTTGGAAGTTTGCACAAAACTAAATAAAGGAAATGCAAATTAGTTGTGTTTCCATTAACTGGTCAATGGATGATGGATGATGGATATCGGGCGGTGACAATAGACTGTATAAATAAGGGCAGTGACAATCTAGAGGTAAACCAAACCACGTGAGACTAAATTGATAGCAATGTTATATGCAAAAATGGAGCGAGGTCGTCTGCAGGAGTTAATGTCAATCAGGACAAGTCATTCTAGTCATAGTCATTCTTATATATCATCTGGCATTGGACATGTTTAATTATGTCCGTAGATGAAGGAGAAAGAATTGCAGTCATTCTAATGGCAAAGCATGCAAGAAGCCCACAGCCTAAGTCACGTGAGTTGGCTATGTCAGAATAGATTCTGCAAAGTTGTTTTTTCATCTCTGCTTTTGCGAATGAACTTGATTCAAATCAGTCAGAAACACCTCAAGCCAGCGTATCAACTTTTATGCGAATCAGAGAAAGTTTATTGTAATTTCTCCGTTTTCCATCAACATTTCCATCAACACACTCATGCAATACTTTAAAATGCGAATCGAAATATGGAGATGGAAACCCGACTAGTGACAACAATCACTACTTTCCTTTCTGCAGACCGCATGTTTTGTTTCAGCAAAAGCTGTCCGTGAAAAACCTCCATGTTCTGTCTAGGAAGCCAAAGCCGCTTTCTGGGCTGTGAGGCGCATGTGCCTCAACGTAGAAAGTGAATTTCTTTCTTTAGTTTGAACACACGGGTCTTTAAAGTAGTAGGCAATACAACTGATGAAGGACAGCTGTGGAGTGTTTGTGTGCGGTTGGTTGAAGCAGCCTCACCTGGCCTGAGTTACAGTGATTGCTCTATGGCTGATCAGGCTGCACCTGTGGGTCCTTGTGAATTAAGGCCCACAGGTTAAAGCAGCCTCCACCAACACACACACACACACACACACACACACGAGAGAGAGAGAGAGAGAGAGAGAGAGAGAGAGAGAGAGAGAGAGAGAGAGAGAGAGAGAGAGAGAGAGAGAGAGAGAGAGAGAGAGAGAGAGCTCACCTTGATTCACAGGTGTGCAGCCAATCAGTCTGACTCAGGCCAGGTGAGGCTGCTTCAACGAGCCACCAACCACACACACTCCACAATAACTTAAAATAAGGTTTTATCCATTTAAAGCCTCTGAGAGGATCCTGTTGTGCCGTATAGATAGCAAGCCTCGCATACCAGAGAGAGAGAGAGAGAGAGAGAGAGAGAGAGAGAGAGAGAGAGAGAGAGAGAGAGAGAGAGAGAGAGAGGCTGTCAGCGGTGAGGATGTGTTAAGGTTAAGATGGTGATTAAAGGGCCTCCTTGGCCTTTTGTTTGGCTGACCTTCTATTGATCGCCCCGCCTTCTGAGTCACAACCGTTTAAACGAGACTCTGCTCGCCCACCGCACAGGCCAAGAGGCGTGGCCTGCCGCTAACACACACACACACACACACACGTAAAACACACACACGCACACACACACACGCACACACACACATGTAAACACACACACACACACACACACATGTAAACACACACACACACACACACACACACACACACACACACACACGCAAGCAAACACATTTGAACATTTGAAGGACAGCTTTTTGGTAACGAGTTCAAGATTCAAGATTCTTTCTTTTTGCCATGTGCACAAAGTCTACATGGAACGCTTCCTCCCATTCACTTCAGTGTCCACAGTATGAAGATTAACAAAATGACTATACTATGCAACACCATACTTTACTATGCAATACTATACTATACTACAAACAACACTATATACTACTTACTATATATACTTTACTAAATACTATAAACAACACAATATACTATACTTTATACTATAAACAACACTATATTATAACAGTATGATACACAATATAACAAATATTACTACAAATACAAAAACATTTTTAGTTGCACCCACGTGAAAAACTTCTGCGAGGCTTATGCCTCGCACGTGTAACCATGAGTTCCCCGCTAGGGACTCGAACTCACGACCTCCGGCATGAGAGGCAGATGCTCTAACATGAGGCTAAAACCTCACAGGCTCTACAGCTTCACCACTGCCAGAAGGTCTTTTAGGGAATGGTAATGGTTGCTTTTATCCAAAGCGCTTTACAAGTTGTGCCTCAACCTTTCATACACACAACGGCGGAGTCTGCCCTTCGTCAGGTGCAGTTAGGGTTAGGGTGTCTTGCTCAACGACACCTTGACAGTAGGAGGAGGAGCCGGGGATCGAACCAGCAACCTTTCGGTTGTGAGGCGACCGCTCTACCTCCTGAGCTATACTGCCGCCCGCTTTTAGGTGTGGGGGAGTGAGGTTTACTACACTGCACAGGCCTTTACCGACCGGCTGGCCTGCCTATAGAGGGGGTGAGACACCCCTCTCCCCCCCGGTGGCGTCCCGGTGTGAGTGAGAGTGTGGTGCTGGTCCCCTAATGAGCAGCAGGGCTCATATCCATCCTCCTCTTATTGCTGACCTGGCGACGGCAGCCAAATGAAAACGCTTGACTGTAACGAGATGGGCAGGAAAACATAATTACACAGGAAGGAACGGACCGCCTCCCCCATCCCCCATCTCCCCCATCTCCCCCCCCCCCCCGATCCCCCATCTCCCGCCCCCCCCCCCCCCCCCCCCCATCTCCCCCCTCCCCCATGCCTGTCACCGTTTAAACAAAACATTAAGGACACCGGGAGAGTTGATAAGGGAACGTGTGTGTGTGTGTGTGTGTGTGTGTGTGTGTGTGTGTGTGTGTGTGTGTGTGTGTGTGTGTGTGTGTGTGTGTGTGTGTGTGTGTGTGTGTGTGTGTGTTTGAGAGAGAGAGAGATAGATAGTAGAGAGAGACAGAGAAGAGAGAGAGAGACATAGAGAGAGAGACCGAGAGACCGAGAGACAGAGAGGGAGAGGGAGAGAGAGAGAGAGAGAGAGAGAGAGAGAGAGAGAGAGAGAGAGATAGTAGAGAGACAGCGAGATAGAGAGAGAGAGAGAGAGAGAGAGAGTGGAGTGAGAGTAGAGAGGGAGATAGTAGACGGAGAATGAGAGAGAGAGTAGAGAGAGAGAGAGAAGAGAGAGAAGTTTAGAGACGACCAAACAATAAATGAGTTGATCATTATTTATGTCCTCTCACGGTTAGTCTGTTGATTACTATATAAATACTGAAGGCCTGTCAAAGGGGCCAAATTGGAAAGTTAAATTGTTTTAGGGAGCCGGGGAAAAGGGTTTCTGAAAATACAGGTGTGATAAAAAGGTGTTGTGATTATTCTCCCAGAAAATATGAGAATTTAATTGGGGGATGTTTTGTAGCTGATTAATGGCAGTAATCTGAAAGTCATTTAAGGTACACACTATCTGGGGACTAGACTCTGTCTAGTCCCCAGATAGTGTGTACCTCTGGAGTTTCTGGAGTTTTAACAGCACACACACACACACACACACACACACACACACACACACACACACACCCGAGGAATTCACAGGTGACGATGGGCTAGTTTCCCATCCATCCCATCCCATTTCTGCCCCCTGGTCACCTTGTACCTTAGTCTGCCCCGTGGTCTCCTCCCACCTGTACCTCGGTCTGCCCCGTGGTCTCCTCCCACCTGTACCTCGGTCTGCCCCGTGGTCTCCTCCCACCTGGACCTGGGTCTGCCCCGTGGTCTCCTCCCACCTGTACCTCGGTCTGCCCCGTGGTCTCCTCCCACCTGTACCTCGGTCTGCCCCGTGGTCTCCTCCCACCTGTACCTTGGTCTGCCCCTGGTCACCTTGTACCTTGGTCTGCCCCGTGGTCTCCTCCCACCTGGACCTTGGTCTGCCCCGTGGTCTCCTCCCACCTGTACCTGGGTCTGCCCCGTGGTCTCCTCCCACCTGTACCTCGGTCTGCCCCGTGGTCTCCTCCCAGTTGGATGTGCCTGGACATCCTCCCTCGGGAGGCGACCAGGAAGCATCCTTAATAGATGTGACTAAGCTTCTCAACCCAATAATCAATTATTGATAACTCAATTATAGAAATCATATAAATCTGGTCGTAATGTAGCCCAAACAGCAGCACACACTGCCATAGATGAGGACAGCGAAACGTAATTAGGGAAAGGGAACAACAGCACCTGTGTCACCTTGACCGTGATCAGAGATGATATGGAACTGTTATCACATCATGTCATACATGCACTCAGAAAACATCCATCCATGATCCATCCCTAGCGCAGCACTCGCAACCAGCA
>CM051002.1:34204984-34209984 GCA_027704905.1 Muraenolepis orangiensis | reverse complement strand
GTGTCTCCATGAGTCCATGAGAGACGGCTCCATCCTTCTCCGACACCGCCGAGCGCTGCCGCTCGTCCGGGACCCAACAGCTGCTAGCGGAGATTTGAGAGTGGACGTGGACGAGGGGGAGATGAAACAGAATCTTCTAACGGCAGAGCCTTCTGTTTTAAGCTTCTTGACAGCTTGAATAATACAGCACATAAAAGACAAGGCGACCACGGTTGTCTGTGACGGCCGCGGTTAATTATGATGATTAGAGGATCCGTCGTGCTCTTTGATAGCGGAGAAGAAGCGCTCAGGACACCTGGGCGGAATGGGAACCTCAAGAAGGGTATCGTCATCATTCTCTCAAGGCCATTCAATCGATGCTGATGATGGGGAGGAGGAGGAGGAGGAGGAGGAGGAGGAGGAGGAGGAGGAGGAGGAGGAGGAGGAGGAGGAGAAGGATGAAGAGGATGAGGAGGAGGAGGAGGAGGAGGAGGAGGAGGAGGAGGAGGAGGAGGAGGAGGAGGAGGAGGAGGACGAAGAGGACAAAGAGGAGGAGAAGAAGGTGGTGGAGAAGCAGGAGGAGGAGAAGGAGGACGAGGAGGATGAGGACTAGGACGAGGAGGAGGAAGAGAAGGAGGAGGAGGAGGACGAGGAGGAGGAGGAGGTGGAGAAGGAGGAGGAGGTAGAGGATAAGGCGGAGGAGGAAGAGGAGGATTAGGAGGAGGAGAAGCAGGAGGTGGAGGAGGAGGATGAGGAGAAGGAGGAGGACTAGGATAAGGAGGAGGAGGAGGAGGGGGAGAAGGAAGAGGAGGGGGAGAAGGAAAAGGAGGATGAGGAGAAGGAGGAGGAAGTGGAGGAGAATGATGATGATGAGGAGGAGGAGGAGGAGGAGGAGGAGGAGGAGGAGGAGGAGGAGGGGAGGAGGAGGTTAATGATGATGATGATGATGATGATGATTATAATGACGATGATGAGGATGACGAAGATGACGAAGATTAATATGCAATTTATGACGTAAAAACCTCCAGCTCATGGAAATCGGACCGGACCACATCTGTTATGTATGATGGGACTTTGTGCGGGGAGACGGCACAGAGCCAGGGCCGGCTACCAAGAACACAGCAAGGGGCGTCGTGGCCTGTTCAATACATCATTCATTAAATAGATAGATTACACCAAAGGAAATTAATTTGCGCCGGCGAAGGGGATTTCTGTGTATTTCATTTTACAGTGGTCAGTCTACACACAGTGTTGATTTGGAACCCCTAGGGACACACTGGCTGGTTCACAGTCACAGTTTAACTACTGCTGGCTGAGCGTGTGTTCACCAATTATGCGCTTAAATCTGAAGTAGATTCAGTCTGATTTATATGTGAGACTATACCACTAGACCAGACCACTATAGCTGATGAACCCGTCACAGTTTGTATATATATATATACATATATATATGTATATATATATATATATATATATATATACATATATATGTTCCCACACACACACACACACACACACACACACACACACACATACACAGACACAAATACACACACACGGTGTGAGTGTAACACCCTGGGTCTTTTTGATTGCCAACAACCCAGTGATGGAGGGTATGGTAATCATGTTTTACTACGGTTGTACCTTGGCGTCGTACCGCTCTCCTTAGTGGCTGGGCGGTGAACCTGCGGTGAAAGCTTTTTTTTTACCATGCTACGCCATGCTAATCAACCCACGTCTGACCTTTTCAGTAGCCAACACAGATCATCCGTAGCGTTCGACAACATGCGTTTCGTAAGGTCACCCCCTATCCAACACCCCCCACATCCACCCCCCACCCCCACCACGCCCCACCCCCACACCCACCACGGGTGGGTCATTTTCTCCTGCCACCGAGCTTACCGTTTGTTTCTTCCCCACCCCCTCCATAATTGGCGAGGGTCTCCTCCGGCGTGGGCCACCTCTTGAAGAGCCTTTGGAGATAATGGCTTCTCTTCCCACACAGGTTCACTCTTCACTCCTCTGCCTGAGCCTCAAATGACAGCGAGAGGCTGGACCCTCCACAGCCATCTGCCGTCCCCCTGGCAGCCCAGGGGGACGGCAGGGAACGCTGGTGGGTTTGTGTCTGTGAGGGTATGGGTGTGCGTGTGTGTTTGTTGTGGGAGCATACGGGCAAGCATATCAGTGTGTGTGTGTATCTGTGTGTGTGTGTGTGTGTGTGTGTGTGTGTGTGTGTGTGTGCATGTTTGTGTGTCTTCCTATTTCACACACACACACACACACACACACACACACACACACACACACACACACACACACACACACACACACACACACACACCTAGGAAATGTCATGCAGCAGCCTTCAATAACACATCTAGCAATTGACATGCATGTATGTGCATATACATTAGTATTGTGTATGCGTGTGTGTGTGTGTGTGTGTGTGTGTGTGTGTTGAGACCTGTTTGATATTGCACTTAATGCATGTCAGTGGAGCCCGGGCGTTATTATTGCAGGTTGCAGGTAAACCTGTCATCATTAATGGAAGTGGTGCAAAATAATTCTTCATTACGTGTGTGTGTGTGTGTGTGTGTGTGTGTGTGTGTGTGTGTGTGTGTGTGTGTGGCTGCATGGTTTATGCACTCTGCTGGTTCGTGAAAGAGACCTTGAGAGAAATAAAGATGCCAACACATGGTAATAGTGAGTGGTGTGTGTGTGCGTGTGCGTGTGCGTGCGTGTGCGTGCGTGCGTGCGTGCGTGCGTGCGCGCGCGCGGGGCGGGCGGGCGGGCGGGCGGGCGGGCTGGGCGGTGCGGGCGTGCGCGCGTGTGTGCGTGTGTGTGTGTGTGTGTGTGTGTGAGTGAGTGAGCGAGAGAGATAGCGGTAACTAGCAGGAGAGAGATAGCGGTAACTAGCAGGAGAGAGATAGCGGTAACTAGCAGGAGAGAGATAGCGGTAACTAGCAGGAGAGAGATAGCGGTAACTAGCAGGAGAGAGATAGCGGTAACTAGCAGGAGAGTGGGTTGCTGCTGTGGTGACAGACTGATGGAGGGGCGGGCGGTGAAGCGTGGGGCGGTTGTGTTGTTCTTGTCGTGTGCTATGAGTGTGTGTGTGCACATGTGTGTGTGTGTGTGTGTGTGTAAGTGTGTGTGTGTATCCATTTCTGGCTGTAACCATGACGTTCCGTGTGAGGGTTGTTCTAGCATCAATGTCCACCAGGTAGTCGTGGTTTAATCATTCTCCCAATGTAATGTAATACTATGGACACTGTGGTTGACACTAAGCAGCTGTTGAATTGCTCCTTATGGAGTGTGTGTGTGTGTGTGTGTGGTTGGTGGCTGGTTGAAGCAGCCTCACTTGGCCTGAGTCAGACTGATTGGCTGGTGAGGCTACACACCTGTGGGTGGTTGTTAATCAAGGCCCATAGGTTTAAACAGCCACTAACACACACACTTAAGAGGAAGAGCTCTAGCATGTTCCATCTGCTCTGTTCACCAGGATTCAAACTCTTGCAATAAACCGGATTCCTCATCCCCCTGAGTCCTTGTCTTCGGGAGGAGCCTCAAGCAGCCATGTCACTGGCTAGTGGCAGTGTCGTCTGCTACACTCCTATTGTACAGATATCACAGACCAGGAGCAGACAAAAACATTGTTTTTCAAAGCAAACCAAACGCATAGCGGAGCATCCGACATCCGTGTTTCATGAAAGGATACGACACCAGTATCTCCTTCACCCATTTCCGCAGCCTTAACGCGTGCCTGTAGGGTCTGACTATACACCTCACTCCTCCACACTCCCTCCCCTGCACTCCCTCTCAGAGATCAGTGTCGTACAGCCGTATCAGTGCCATGGCGTGGTCCCACTCGCTCTTCTCGTCCAATTCAACCAATTACCATCCATCCATCAATCCACCTGCCAAGCCTTCCCTCTGCCCAGCTGTCCATCCATGCCAAGCTAGAGTGCATGTGTGCGTGTGTGTGTGTGTGGGTGTGTGTGTGTGTGTGCACGGCATGTGTGTGTGTGTGTGTGAGTGAATGAGTATGTGTGTGTGTGTGTTTGTGTGTGTGTGTGTGAGACAGCAATTAGAGAAACCTGCTGCCTACTTTGGACAATCATTTACACCTTCCATTTGACACCACACACACACACACACATGCATGTGCACGGACACACACACACACACACACACACACACACACACGCATGTGCACGGACACACACACACACACACACACACACACACACACACACTTACGCAACCCCCCCCCCCCCACTCCTGACCAACCAACCACATGCTACAAGTCTGCCCTTTTATTCAATGACCACATGACACGCTCTCACCAGAAGACTGGCAGGAGAGTCACCGGCAGGTCGTCTGTCTGGGAGAGAGAGAGAGAGAGAGAGAGAGAGAGAGAGAGAGAGGAGAGAGAGAGAGAAGGAGAGAGAGAGAGAGAGAGAGGAGAGAGAGAGAGAGAGAGAGAGAGAGAGACATAGAGAGAGAGAGAGAGAGAGACGGCCCGGGTGACGGATAGACCAGCTTTCACACCTTTTGGATGAATTATTGTTATGTGAGTAGATATCTGACATAAAAGAGTACTCAAATTCCTCACTGACTGACTGACTGATTGACTGACTGGCTGACTGACCGATGACCGATGAGCAGGGCTGCTGAATGAACCGCTGACCGACTGACTGGCCTCCTTATCAACTCACTGTTCTCCAACGAGCCCAAACCACCGATTGGCTGCTGCGGTTGGCTGAGCGACCCGCTGGGTTCGGCCGACAGCTTGTTTGCCCCAGAATGCCTGCCAGTGTCTGGCTGGTTGAGAGGGAGTGTGTCTTGGTGCTTGAGGACGCTGTGTCTGAGCCCCCCCCCCCCCCCCCCAGATGTCATCGGGAGCTGCGCTGAGCAAGGACTCGTCTGCATCTCAGTGGCCAAAATTGTGATTTTGAGATATGCATTTGAGTTTGTTTGTTTGTTTGTTTGTGCGTGCGTGTGTGCGTGCGTGTGTGAGTGTG
>CM051002.1:34192484-34197484 GCA_027704905.1 Muraenolepis orangiensis | reverse complement strand
AATTCATCCAGAAGGACAGGAGAATGGATTTGGTCTTTCAGTGAACATCATTGGTGAGTGAGACTCATTTGTCTTTGCTGGTTTTGTCTCAGTGTTTGTCTCAGTGTTGTCTCAGTGTTGCGTTGTTGAATGATTAGTTAATGGCTGTCTTGAGTTTGAAGGTGTGGTTGTGTGGCAGCCATTTGTCGATGAAACCTAATTGTCCTAGCTGAGTGGAGTCGGCCCTAATGGTGTGTGACGATGTAGCGAGCTGCAGTACAGGACCAGTCATTCATCCATAGCCTTTGTGTGGTGGTGCTGTTACCACTAGATGGACAACAGTGGTACTATGGTCAACTTGTAAATTGGATGCGACAATCTTATCTGCCTAAATGAGACAACGCATAAAGTGACTTCCTCCGTGACGTCCGTCTGACTAGAACAAGGGGGGGGGGGGGGGGGGTCTACAGAAGGTCCACCACTGCCAAATGTACACGCACAGCAGGTCCTCTCAGGGCCATTAGCATGTGTATTAAAGCCAACGAGGAGGAGGAGCTACCGGAGCAGCGTGTTCCAGCTCATAAGCCGCTGGAGGCGGTCCTTCCCCTCTCTCGGGGGAGCCCCACATTAAAAGGTGTGTTTGCAGACATGCCTACTCCTCTCCCCCCCGACCCACACACACACACACACACACACACACACACACACACACACACACACACATGTGCAACATGCTCACACACAAACATGACGACCCCAGAAGGTTTTGATAGCATAGCAAACATCAGACATCGCTGGACGTTTTACATGGTCATATCTAGTTATCTGCTCAGGTTGGTCCATTATAATTCCTCATCAGCATCTAAATTAAGAAATGGGGGGGGCTAAATTAATTAGTGATGAAAACATAGCGATCTGGAGAATCACAAACACACACACATAAACACACTTCATCATTGGAAAAGATGCATATGACATGATATGACATGCACAATAAAACGGAACAAATTACAGTAAAAATGTAAAAAAAAGCATTTCCATCTTTACTTCTGCCAGTGTGTTGGGCGGTTTGGTAGCTCAGTCTGTTGGGACTTGGCTTGGGAAACAAAAGGTCGCTGGTTTAATTCCCTGAAAAACCTGGGCACTGCCGAGGTGCCATTGAGCAAGGCACCAGACCCCTACACTACTCCCCGGGCAGCTGTATATACAATAGCTGCCCACTGCTCCTAATACTAGGATGGGTTAAATTGATTATGATTATGAGATTTAGTTATGAAAGATTATGATTTAGTGAGGAGAGACACCTCTGGGTGTGTTGGTGTGTCCCTGGTACTGGTAGCCATCTGATTAGCCTGCTAGTACACCACCAGACCTGTCATTTTCAGAGTTTATAATGGCAGTTATATATAATAAAGTGTAGTTGTCTTTTGACAGATGGGCATAGCATTTCAATCGAGATTGAGAGCCAGCAGCCACCTCGATGCAGTCAGCATCAGTAATCAGCAGTGTCTCCCTAGCAGGTATTCATCAAGGGGATGGCCTCGTTCGCAGTCGCATAGACGGCTCAGAACCAGATGTGAGTGTGTGTGTGTGTGTGTGTGTGTGTGTGTGAGTGCCTGCGTGTGTGTGTGTGTGTGTGTGTGTGTGTGTGTGTGTGTGTGTGTGCCTGTGTGTGTGTGTGCCTGTGTGTGTGAGTTCCTGTGTGTGTGTGTGTGTGTGTGGGGGGGTGTGTGTGTGAGTTCCTGTGTGTGTTTGAGGGGGGGGGGGGGGTTGTGTGTGTGTGTATGTGTGTGTGTGTGTGTGTGTGTGTGTGTGTGTGTGTGTGGGGGGGGGGGGGTGTGTGTGTCTGTGTGTCTGTGTGTGTGTATGTGTGTGTGTGTGTGTGTGTGTGTGTGTGTGTGTGTGTGTGTGTGTGTGTGTGTGTGTGTGTGTGTGTGTGTGTGTGTGTGTGTGTGTGTGTGTGTGTGTGTGTGTGTGTCTGTGTGTCTGTGTGTCTGTGTGTGTGTGGCTTTGAAGCATGTATCTCTTGATGACAAAGCTGGATCATGAAATGCCTTTAGTGTAACCCCAATGCTTTCAGACACAAAAGGGATAATTCCTCTGGGTTAATTTTTCCAGTTTGAAATTAATAATCCGGGGTTTTACCACATACTCAGAGAGCATCTCCTGGGTTTACTAGTTAGACTTTACTTCATAAATATAAATCTGTATACTTATGTTTTGCTAGATCCACCATTTGTAGCCACTAATCACTAATAATTGTGAAGGGATAAATGTAATATTTTTAATAAAGTAAAAAACAAGTTTGTACACACTTGTGTTGAGTGTAGTTACATAACATAGTTAGTAAGCAGCGTCACAGTCGTATCATTCCTCCATTAGGGCATTCAGAGAAAACCATTAGGAAACCACACGGAGAAAATACTTTTCTATTTCGTTTAGCGGACCCAGGAGCAACGCTCATTAAAATACAACATTAGGGAAATATGATGGAGTTGCTATTGGCTCAGTCAGGCCAATCAGAGAGGGTTCATTGACTCCCATGCACCAGGACATTGTGTTAACAAACACCGGTCCTCGCCAAGGCACGGAACCAACAGGAGGCAGGACTCGGTGCTTGAACATGGAACATGGAATATTGCTTTTTCTAAAGTATCCGCTTTGCAAAAAACGGGGCTGTCTATGCAGTAGAACAACAGCCCTAGAGAACTGGTGCTACATGACCAGAGAACCACAGTTAGAACAACAGCCCTAGAGAACTGGTGCTACATGACCAGAGAACAACAGTTAGAACAACAGCCCTAGAGAACTGGTGCTACATGACCAGAGAACAACAGTTAGAACAACAGCCCTAGAGAACTGGTGCTACATGACCAGAGAACAACAGTTGGAACAACAGCCCTAGAGAACTGGTGCTACATGACCAGAGAACAACAGTTGGAACAACAGCCCTAGAGAACTGGTGCTACATGACCAGAGAACTACAGTTGGAACAACAGCCCTAGAGAACTGGTGCTACATGACCAGAGAACAACAGTTGGAACAACAGCCCTAGAGAACTGGTGCTACATGACCAGAGAACTACAGTTGGAACAACAGCCCTAGAGAACTGGTGCTACATGACCAGAGAACTACAGTTGGAACAACAGCCCTAGAGAACTGGTGCTACATGACCAGAGAACAACAGTTGGAACAACAGCCCTAGAGAACTGGTGCTACATGACCAGAGAACTACAGTTGGAACAACAGCCCTAGAGAACTGGTGCTACATGACCAGAGAACAACAGTTGGAACAACAGCCCTAGAGAACTGGTGCTACATGACCAGAGAACTACAGTTGGAACAACAGCCCTAGAGAACTGGTGCTACATGACCAGAGAACTACAGTTGGAACAACAGCCCTAGAGAACTGGTGCTACATGACCAGAGAACTACAGTTGGAACAACAGCCCTAGAGAACTGGTGCTACATGACCAGAGAACTACAGTTAGAACAACAGCCCTAGAGAACTGGTGCTACAAGACCAGAGAACAACAGTTGGAACAACAGCCCTAGAGAACTGGTGCTACATGACCAGAGAACAACAGTTGGAACAACAGCCCTAGAGAACTGGTGCTACATGACCAGAGAACTACAGTTAGAACAACAGCCCTAGAGCAGGTAAAAGTCTGATGGATGACACTGGTTGGCGCAAACTACTGGTAAAAAAGAGAGCACACACTGTATATCACTGATACAAACCTGGTTGAAAACCTGGGTGACATATTTCACAGCAAACACAATGTATGTTGAAGTGAAGTACTCTTTAGCAAGGCAGCACACTCACAGGGACTAATGAAGCACTGTTCAAATGAGACACCATTAAAGCGTACGTGTTCAGAAGGTAGCGCCTCGTCTTAGTGCCGATGCACGCGTCACTTTCCCATCTTCCCTGAGATAATGAGGCCTGTCTGCTGTCCCTCTCTTTAAACACTCACAGCCATGAGTCAGCATTTTTTTTGGGGCGGCGGCAGTTGCTGAGTCTTGTTAAGACTTGGCTTGGGAACCGGAGGGTCGCCGGTTCAAGTCCCCTGAAACAAACCAAGTATACGGAGTGAGAACTGGTACTTGGAAAAAAGGTGCCAGTTCAACCTCCTGGGGCACTGCCGGGGTGCCCTTGAGCAAGCAAGGCACCAGACCCCTACGCTGCTCCCCGGGGAGCTGTATATACAATAGCTGCCCACTGCTCCTAATACTAGGATGGGTTAAATGCAGAGAAACACATTTCACTGTGTGTTTACATGTATGTGACCAATAAAGATTTTGATTTGTTTGTGCCTATGAGAACTAACTCAGACCCCTCTGAAATGAACTGCGCACAGGCCACCTCGGGAGGTTGTCCCAGTTTGGTTCACTATAAGTCCCCAGTGACCCATGCATCCTGAATGGGTTTCGCTTCGCCCTTTCGGTGTTGTATTTGACCTTCTAGTAGGCTTACCGTGGACAGGTCACTTGACCGGCATACAAAAAAGGGTAGCGGTCAGGACGCAGCCATAATGGCTGCCGGTGGTAGCTAGCACTACTGGTGGCAGGGGGTCGTTTGGTGTGAAGAGGAGACGACGGCTCTTCTTCACATTTGGAATGAAGAAAAAACAACGGAGGGAAACTGTCCACAACTTACAGGAATTCTAAAGTGTTCCAGAAGTTTTCCGGATATGATGAAGGCAAGGTTTGGGGACAGCACTACGTCAAAGACTCTTGACTCTTTTTACGATGAACTCAACTGAATTTGGAGAGGAAGCGCCTGTGCCAATCGAACAAAATATAATTTTCAAAGAATAAAGCGTTGACAAGCACCCTGATGAAGCTATGCAGGGCTTGACATAAGCACCTCTCTCTCACTCACTCACATACATATTCTATCTTATACAGTTGTACTTGTTAATAGTTATTCAACAGTGGCCCTATGGATTTGTATTAAAGAGAGATTTTACTTTCTACTTCAGACATGGAGAGCAGCAGGGTTGGCAACAATGATCCTG
>CM051002.1:34157484-34172484 GCA_027704905.1 Muraenolepis orangiensis | reverse complement strand
TTTTCTTCCCTTTTTACCAAATGCTCACATGACTTGGCTGTTTAGGCATCAAGCCAGAAACACACACCGAAAAACATCAAATACACAGAGAAGTAGAAGCCAGTTTGTTTGGAAGAAGCCATTGATTGAAGATTGAAGAGTCAAGAGTCAAGAGTGAAGAGTGAAGAGTCTCTCTTTGTTGTTGCCATGGGTAACACAAGTACGATGGAACGCTCACTCCTGCATTCGGAATTTTTATTTCAACAATAATACACCATACTACACTCACCACAACACACTATACTATACCATACAATACTATACTATAAACAACACTATATATGATCTACTATACACTACACTATAGTATAATCAACACAATACTATAGTAACACTGTTCGTAGTGTAGTGTGGCCCTATTCAACCCGGGAGGGAATATGGAAAATCCTGCCGATACCAAATCACCACCGACCCCAGAATGAGGAAACAAGAACTGCTGTGATTGAAAGACCCAATTATTTGTCTTCCACTTGAATAGAGACGGGCCCCGGAGAAAGTAGAACGCGTGAGCTCCAATGATGACGGTGATTTTCAATCACCCAGGGTCTTTAATAATCACATTTTAAAGGGAAGTGCTTTCTCTCTCTTTACTCTGGGAGATGACAGACTCCCACCCAGGCTCCACACTGCAGTCTGAGGTTCCCCTGGTCATACTTCCAAACTTAAAGTCCAAAGCCAACATTAGACAGACATAACAGTGATCTTTTGCCTGACAAGGTTGTCATGTAAAATGGATTAGAAGACAAAGTCTATGACACTATCATTACACTATCATACTTTTGCTGGAATTTCTTCTGGACTCCTTACAGTTGCTGCACAATTGACTTGCACAATTCAACATAGTATGTATATATCACCCATCAGTGACTTTATTGTTATTGTTATTGTACTGTTCATTGTGTACATTATTGTTATAGTATAGTGTTGTATAGTATAAGTATGGTACATAGGGATCGTAGGGAATTCATACTGCGGGAGGGAATGGCGAGTAAGCTTTCCCTTGTACTTGATTCAACATCTTGAATCTTAAATCTTGAAGTCTTTCCTTCGTGTTTCCTCCGCTCTCCTCTGATGTGTCAAAAGCATCAGATCAGACAGAGCGTGTGTGTCGAGTGTGGCCGCACGCTAACGCTAACTCAATTGCGTGTGAGGAGGCCCTTCCGTCTCTCCCACGGCGCTTCAGGAGAGAACAAGGCAGATGATGAGAACGGTGCCAAGAGCCTCGCTCCCCTGGTGCTAAAAGCTATGAACATCTGAAGGGCAAGGCGCTGGAGAGCAGCTTGTGTGTGTGGGGGGGGGTGGGGGGAATGGTTTTAGAAAAAATATCGAAAATAGTTTTTGAAAATGGAAATGAATTGGAAAAAAAATGGAAAATGTTTTAGAAAGAGATTCAATTTGTTTTTTAAATTGAAAATGTTTTGGAAAACCAATCGAAAATTATTTTAGAAACAATTTTTTTCGAAGATTTGGTGGGGGGGGGGGGGCACTCGCCCACAACACTCGAATTACACTAGAAGTAAAACTTAACTAAAAAGTAAATACAAATAAAATAAATAAAATAAAAAATTATTTTTTAAATAATAATAATAATAATAAATAATAATAATAATATTTAAATAATAAATCGTTCATATAATTATAATCAAATAATAATAATTTAAAAAAAAATGTGTTCACAAAACGTAACATAATGCATCATATTCATTGTCTCCGTGTAGCAGTAGAATCCCCAGGGACCCGTGTGTGTGGTGCTGAGCCAGGGGCCACAGACAGGTGGTGGAGGTGAGACAGGTCAGCACCGTGGGCCCACAGGCCTATTGGAGCAGACTGGGGGGACGTTTACAAGTCAGCCCGCAGTAAGACTTAACAGTGGTCTACGTGGAGGACACTTTGCCTTGGGCTTCTGTCCACACACACACACACACACACACATGTACACACACACACCTGTGTGGGCACGCACACACACGCGCGCACACACACACAACCGTTCACAGTGGCCATCTGCTGTTTTGGATGCTTGTGGATGGGGGATGTATCCCCCCAGCTCCTGTGCTCAGCCCCTCCTCCTCCTCCCCCTCCTTGTTCTTGTTCTCCTCCTTGCATCTCCCTTTCAAGTTTTAATAAGATAACTTTCATCATTTCCCCCACGCTTACTGGCTTTTTCAAAAAGAGAGAGAGAGAGAGCAATGGAGGAGAGAGAGAGAAGAGAGAGAGAGAGAGAGAGAGAGAGAGAGAGAGAGAGAGAGAGAGAGAGTGAGAGAGAGTGGGAGGAGAGAGAGAGAGAGAGAGAGAGAGAGAGAGAGAGGTGGGAGAGAGAGAGGGAGAGAGAGAGAGAGAGAGAGGTGGGAGAGAGAGAAAAAAGAAAAGTAAAGAAAGGAAGAAAGACGGACACAGTGATGGTGTCCAGCGGACATAAAAAGACCTCAGAGACCTTGGTCTGGAACATTCTTCAGCGGTTTGATGAAGTTTGACCATGCGACCATGTGACCATGTGACCATGTGACCATGCAACCATGTGAACATGCGACCATGTGACCCCGGAGAGCACTCTCACAAAATGAATTTCCATTTTTCGAACATTTAGTGAATACAAATGTATAGACATAGGTTACTTCTCCTTGGTTTACCTTAAACGTAACCGTTATATTATGAAATAAAAATGTAAGAAAGTAAGAAGGGAGTACCCAACAATAAGAAAAAAGGTTAGCAACCAAAAGCTGCACCTCACCAGAAATGATGCGGTTGCCATGACGATTAATTAGCTTTGGTTACCCCCTCGTGAAATGCCGTCCATGTACAGTATAACGTGCCTACTGTACATCTACTTCCGACGGCGGCATGCACATTTCCAGCAGGGACACCCCGAAAGATAGTAAAAGATAATGAGGATAATTACCTTCATCCTCTTATGTTGAGACGAATAGCTTGTAAAGTTCTGTCCAAAGCCGATGCGATGCGTATGGGAGCAATCAAACACTCGGACTCCGCCGTCACACCAAGCCCCACTAAGCCCCACCAAGCCCCACTAAGCCCCACTAAGCCCCACCAAGCCCCACCAAGCCCCACCAAGCCCCACCAAGCCCCACTAAGCCCCTGATTGGGATAGAGGGCTTAATGGAATTCAACCTTGATTTTCAATTGTGACTCAAACTCAAATGCTTTAAACACAAGCTTCAGTTCATGAATACAGTGCAGTACCGTACAGTACAGTGCAGTACCGTACAGTACAGTACAGTGCAGTACAGTGCAGTACAGTACAGTGCAGTACCGTACAGTACAGTGCAGTACCGTACAGTGCAGTACCGTACAGTACAGTACAGTACAGTACAGTGCAGTACAGTGCAGTGCAGTACGCAGTGCAGTACCGTACAGTACAGTGCAGTACCGTACAGTACAGTACGTACAGTGCAGTACCGTACAGTACAGTGCAGTACCGTACAGTACAGTGCAGTACCGTACAGTACAGTGCAGTACCGTACAGTACAGTGCAGTACCGTACAGTGCAGTACCGTACAGTACAGTGCAGTACCGTACAGTGCAGTGCAGTACCGTACCGTGCAGTACCGTGCAGTGCAGTGCAGTGCAGTGCAGTGCAGTGCAGTGCAGTGCAGTGCAGTGCAGCAGTGCAGAAACTGTAATGAGTCCAGAATGTCCAGTAAATATACCCTGCACAGCCGCACCTCTAAATCACATTTGCATTCTGATGCTCGCCTTGGATCAACGCTTTCAATCCTCGATGCGTTTAAAAAAGCGACTGGGGTCCACTTTATATATCAGGGCTCCTGGAACAATCTCCCTGTCCTCGTTAGGGGAACCAGGGGGAAAAGCTCTCTCGCTCATTATTTTTCGCCAAAGACTCAAAAGTGAATTTATTATGCCTACGATCCTTCTAACCTTTAGCATGTTCTAATCCCCTGTCTGTGTCATCGCACTCCAAGCCAATCAAAGTGCCGCGTGTCAGTGTGTGTGTGAAAAGACGCAGAACTCTGCCACACACACACACACACACACACACACACACACACACACACAAGCCTTTAAAAAAAGCTCTCTTCATATAAAGCCATGGCATCGCCGTTTGACATTTTGCGGGTGGACAGGGTTTATATTTTGGGGGTCCACAATATCCACACAATACTTATAACCAGGAAGCTTGTACCCTCAGCGGTCATTAACCAAACATTTGATCAGCGTGTTGGCATGGCAACCCCCAACAGCTATGATGTTTGATGAACAATTATATTAGACCGCCAACGTCTGACGTGAATGTCAGCCTGAAACCTGAGAAATGAGGGTGTGTGTGTGTGTGTGTGTGTGTGTGTGTGTGTGTGTGTGTGTGTGTGTGTGTGTGTGTGTACGTGCACAGGGGAAAACTAACCCAAGCATTTCATTTTAATATGGATCTTTGAAAGACTTGGAGGGGCTTTGGGTTTTGAAGCACCAATCAACATAAGAATAGCACAAAACACTCGCATTTCCGAGCTTAGCACTTCAGTATTTGTGCGAATTCTGAGCGGGGGGTTGCAAGGACACTTGTGTCGTGGCCCAATTTTTGCCAAGCAGTTACTCGTTTTGTATGAATTGACCAGAAAATCTTGCACAATGGTTTCCCTTTTGCAGTGTTGCCATTGACATGGCAACAGGTTTTTACATTAGAACAAGAGAGGCCACTAAACTGACCTGCGAAGAGAAGCTTCCACACCTCCCATACGAATTACATAGAGAACAGAGAACAACATCTCTCGCTCCGGTGTGTGTGTGTGTGCGTGTGCGTATATGTGTGTTTATATGTGTGTGTGTCTGTGTGTGAGAGAGAGACGGTGTGTGCGTGTATATGTGTGTGTATGTGTGTGTGTGAGAGAGAGAGAGATGTGTGTGTATATGTGTGTATATGTGTGTATATGTGTGTGTATATGTGTGTATATGTGTGTATGTGTGTGTGTGTGACACAGTGTGTGTGTATATATGTGTGCGTGTGTGTATATATGTGTGCGTGTGTGTTTATATGTGTGTGTGTGTGTGTGTGCGCGTGCATGTGTGTGTGTGTGTGTGTGTGTGTGTGTGTGTGTGTGTGTGTGTGTGTGCGCGTGCGTGCGTGCCTGTGTGTGTGTGTGCCCGCATACGTGTGTATCAGTGGTGAAGTGTCAGGGCCTTCAAGATATTCAGAGAAGACCCTGGAACTCTCAGATGAAACAAAAAAAATTGAATTAATTGTATTAATAACATTTAATACAATTTAATACAATTTAAATAAAATGAATAAATGAGAATGGTATCTGTGTTGTTGATCGGTTATATTACAGTTACGTTGATTTGTTGTTGTTTTTTCGGGCCATTTGAGTGGTTTTGTGTTAGAAAACAAATACAACCAATCAGATATTTTTCTGGGTTGCTGGGAAGAATATCCTTCAACCACAGTACTCCCGAATGCTTTCGCCCTTAGACTGAATGAGAGCATACGTTTGGATTGACAATTTGATCAACCAATCATATAGTGATTTGTAGCCAATGGGCGTATTTTTTCAGATTTCCCCACAGGTCCATAGTGCGCTAGAAGGTCCATTTAGTTCACTGGCTCGAGACCTAGGATCTAGCGTAGTGCTACGTTGGTTTTTTTCTACGTAGGTTTTTTACGTCTAAATGGCAACAGGTGAAGATGATGTTGTTGCGGAATTGTTGTTAGTACCCTTTTCAAGACGACCATTCAGTGAAAAGATGGACATTATAAAAAAGTTTTAACAATTAACAATCCCCGTCACCACTGCATCTGTGGAAAGGACATTGTCCTCAAACGGGTAAATACATGCGAGGAACAGAACAGAACGACTCACTGCATTAGCTTCCATAGCCATTGAAAGGCAACTTATTTTGGATCTGAAAAGCAGTGATCAGCTTTATGACCGGGTTATCGATCCATCCAGAAGGACAGGAGAATGGATTTGGTCTTTAAGTGAACATCATTGGTGAGTGAGACTCATTTGTCTTTGCTGGTTTTGTCTCAGTGTTGCGTCTCGTTGAGCTGGTTGTTGCATTTTGTTTCCACACACTTGTTGACTGATTAGTTAATGGCTGTCTTGAGTTTGTTAAGCATTGTTGTGCATTTCAATTGAGAGTTTTGACTTGATCTTTCTTTGCATCGCTTAACGTGAAAATATTTAACGTAACTAAGAGTCACAAAAACGCGATCAATAATCACCAAATTTCTCTGGCATATGTCTTGTCATTAGCACTCACCTGTCAAAATATCTTAAATCTACAGAAGGTCCAGTTGTGATAGACACGGTTCGCCACTGGTTTTTGTGTGTGTGTGTGTGTGTGTGTGTGTGTGTGTGTGTGTGTGTGTGTGTGTGTGTGCGTGAGTGCGTGCGTGCGCTTACCGGGGTAAGAGATGATGATTCCGTAGTCAGCGCCCCCCCCCATCCCCCCCACCCAGAGAGCATCCTGAAGAGCGTTCAGATGGCGATAAACAGCCGACAAGGCGACACGCAGGTCCATTAACGTTCCTTTATGATGAACGAGAGCTTCATGCTCAACGCATCAGCGCATCATTCACGGATGAGGGCATGATGAAAAACACGCTTTGCGTCCGTGACTCTACCGGGAGGCTTGGCACTTCAACTCACTTAAAATGCACATGAGTTTGTTCGGGAGGAAAGATCGTTTTCTTGTGCGATTGTAATGTTTCAAATAAATGTTTCACCGAAACACATTCAACTCTAGTGTGTGTGTGTATGTGTGTGTGTGTGTGTGTGTGTGGTGTGTGTGTGTGTGTGTGTGTGTGTGTGTGTGTGTGTGTGTGTGTGTGTGTGTGTGTGTGTGTGTGTGTGTGTGTGTGTGTGTGTGTGCACGTCTAAGTGTATTAGCTGGAGAAAAAGCGAACAAATCTAATCATGAACGCTAAACGTTTGGAAACACCAGCACACCGTGAGAGAGAGTTTCATCATGTATGCACAAGGAAGACTTTTGCTTTCATAACACCATCTCTAACTATAACCACTGAGGATCAAATCAATATTTAATTCAACAGACGCGATAGGGTCGAAGTGGAGTCCACCAGCCTGAGCAAAGCTCAGAGTTAAGTCAATTAGATTATCATGATTGGTATTATGATTATTATTATTGTTATTATAAGCCTTTGTATTCGTTGAATGCAAACACAAACACATTTTCCTGTAGTGAACATGAAGTGAACCGAATACAATATTGTGGAGAGTGTGTGTGTGGTTGAAGTAGCCTCACCTGGCCCCAGTCAGACTGATTAGAGTCTGGTTGAAGCAGCCTCACCTGGCCCCAGTCAGACTGATCAGAGTCTGGTTGAAGCAGCCTCACCTGGCCCCAGTCAGACTGATTAGAGTCTGGTTGAAGCAGCCTCACCTGGCCCCAGTCAGACTGATTAGAGTCTGGTTGAAGCAGCCTCACCTGGCCCCAGTCAGACTGATTAGAGTCTGGTTGAAGCAGCCTCACTTGGCCCCAGTCAGACTGATTAGAGTCTGGTTGAAGCAGCCTCACCTGGCCCCAGTCAGACTGATTAGAGTCTGGTTGAAGCAGCCTCACCTGGCCCCAGTCAGACTGATTAGACTCTGGTTGACTGCTGGGGAGGCTACCGGTTAAACCATCCGATGCCCCACAGTGTGTGTGGGAGGGAGGGAGGGAGAGAGAGCACATACATCCATATGCCGCAGGTGTTTATATCTGACCAACTGTCTCCCTGTCAGAGGAGCCCAGAGAAGTGGCAGGGTTCCCTGAAACAATTATATATATATATATATATATATATATATATATATATATATATATATATATATATATATATATATATATATATATATATATATATATATATATATATATATATATATATATATGTATGTATATATACACTTTTGTGTCACGCACGCAAAATGTATGCATTTAAAAAGTAAAAACAAAACAAAATGCATTTGCAAATATTTTGTCTTGGGTATTTTATGTTATGTTTTTTTCTATTAAAATCTACAAAATAATACCGAAATAACAACTACAATGAACTTGTATTTATCAAAGCTCTCATTGGGGATCTATTTGGGAAGCTACATCTTTGAAGGACTGAAGACTGAAGACTCACACATCTTGCACAGGTATAACAAGATATAACACATAACAACACATAACTGTGTTATCTTTCATTAGGGGGCAATGTTAGCCGATCAGAGACAGAGAGAGAGAGAGAGAGAGAGAGAGAGAGAGAGAGAGAGAGAGAGAGAGAGAGGAGAGAGAGAGAGAGAGAGAGAGAGAGAGAGAGAGAGAGAGAGGGAGGGGCAGGGAGAGAGAAAGAGAGAGAGAGAGAGAGAGAGAGAGAGAGAGAGAGAGAGAGAGAGAGAGAGAGAGAGAGAGAGAGAGAGGGGAGAGAGAGATCGAGAGAGAGAGAGAGAGAGAGAGAGAGAGAGAGAGAGAGAGAGAGAGAGAGAGAGAGAGGGGCAGGGAGAGAGAAAGAGAGAGGGGGAGGGGAGAGAGAGAGATCGAGAGAGAGAGAGATCGAGAGAGAGAGAGAGAGAGAGAGAGAGAGAGATCGAGAGAGAGAGAGAGAGAGAGAGAGAGAGAGGAGAGAGAGAGAGAGAGAGAGAGAGAGAGAGAGAGAGAGAGAGAGAGAGAGAGAGAGAGAGAGAGGCCTTCCTCCCTCCCCTCCAGAAATAAACCCAAACAAACAAAGATCCCTTTCAGGACGTTCATCTCGGGAGCTGCGCTAATGGAGCCTTCAGCAAGGTGGCGGCCGTTAAAGAGGCTGATGCCAGTCGTACCAGGGGAGGGAGGGGGGGGGGGGGAGCGAGGGAGGGCGGGGGGGGGGGGGGGGAAGGTGTGACAGCATTCTGGGTGCGATCTGCCGTGAACCCTCCCCACCCTCTTTTATCACAAACCAAATGGAAGCTTCTCTTGTCTCGCTTCAAGAGACGCAACAAGGGAATGGAGATGAAGGGTGGCGCTGGAGTCTTAATGTCGGCGTGAGGATGAAAAGGACCACCAGACCAGAGGAGAGAGGAACGGCAAAGGAGAGCAGCTGGTAAAACACGCAGCTTGTAAAGTGAAACCCAGCCGCCCAGTGAGGAGTGGATGGGCCTTGCTCGTGGAGAATCGGTACCCGTTTTCATCATCCTCAGAGGAAGTAGCACCGACCTGCTGAGTATAGCCCTGTACACACACACACACACACACACACGGACATTATTAGGGTGCAGTTTAGACAGAGGATACATCCGCACTGAATAAACATATTTTAACTTTAACTTTAGATCGTAGACCGTGGTGTATCTGGAGGATTGAATCCTCTTTATTGGTCACTCAACGTACACACACACACACAGTGACATGTGTTTCTCTCATTTAACCCATCCTAGTATTAGGAGTAGTGGGTATCAGCTGTTGTATATCCAGCTGCCCGGGGAGCAGGGTAGGAGGGGTCTAGTGCCTTGCTCAAGGGGACCTCGGCAGTGCCCAGGTGTTTCGGGACTTGAACCGGCGAGTCCCAATCCAAGTTACTACCACCCCCCAGTATAGTAAATAGAATAGTATATAGTAAGTTGTATATAGTTTTGTTTATAGTATATAGGATAGTATGTAGTAGGTAGTATATAGTGTTGTTTATAGTATATAGTAGGTAGTATATAGTGTTGTTTATAGTATATAGTAGGTAGTATATAGTGTTGTTTATAGTATATAGTAGGTAGTATATAGTGTTGTTTATAGTATATAGTAGGTAGTATATAGTGTTGTTTATAGTATATAGTAGGTAGTATATAGTGTTGTTTATAGTATATAGAAGGTAGTATATAGTGTTGTTTATAGTTTATAGTATAGTATATAGTGTTGTTTATAGTATATAGTAGGTAGTATATAGTGATGTTTATAGTATAAAGGATAGTATGAAGTAGGTACTATATAGTGTTGTTTATAGTATATAGGATAGTATGTAATAGGTAGTATATAGTGATGTTTATAGTATATAGGACAGTATGTAGTAGGTAGTATATAGTGTTGTTTATAGTTTATAGTATAGTATATCGTGTTGTTTATAGTATATAGTAGGTTGTATATAGTGTTGTTTATAGCATAGCATTGTATAGTATAGTATTGCACAGTTTAGTATGGCATTGTATTGAGGTTTAAATGCATACTGCGGGACTTAGGGTTCCATTGGGCTGTAAAACACATCAAAACATCTTGAATCTTGAATCTACATCTATGACATGTGGGATCTGCATTGGGTACACACACACAGTCTCACGTGAGGCAGGTACCAATGAACATTGGAGGGCACACACACACACACACACACACACACACACACACACACACACACACACACACACACACACACACACACACACACACACACACACCACACACACACACACACACACACACACACACACACACGGGCCCTGTATGTCAAATAGCTGCCCTCTGCTCCTCAAACTAGGATGGGTTTACTGCAGAGAAACACATTTCACTGTGTGTGAACATGTATGGGACCAATAAAGAGGACTCAAAATCCTTCAGATTTAAATTGAGAGAGACACACACACACACACACGCACACACACACACACACACGCACACACACACACACACACACACACACACACACACACACACACACACACACACTCACTTGGATATCACCCAATTCTCATGCATCATACATGACATCCTAATCGACAACAGCTATAGGAAAAACCAACCACAAGCGTACAGCATGTGCACACACACACACGTCATGTTTAAGACCCTTAAAATCAACTGGGACCACTTTCTCCCCGTTCCTAAACCGATACCGGATCGATCACTATTACCCCCCATGCAGCTGAACCCCTGTCTCTGTACAGCGGATATCAATTCTGCATTGGAAACAATAAGATCAGATGAGATCTCCCCCTCTCTCTCTCTCCCCCTCTCTCTCTCTCTCTCTCTCTCTCTCTCTCTCTCTCTCTCTCCTCTCTCTCTCTCGCTCTCTCTCTCTCTCTCTCTCGCTCCTACTCTCTCTCTCTCTCTCTCTCTCTCTCTCTCTCTCTCTCTCTCTCTCTCTCTCTCTCTCTCGCTCCTACTCTCTCTCTCTCTCTCTCTCTCTCTCCTCTCTCTCGCTCTCCTCTCTCTCTCTCTCTCGCTCTCGCTCTCTCTCGCTCTCTCTCTCTCTCTCTCTCTCTCTCTCTCTCTCTCTCTCTCTCTCTCTCTCCTCTCTCTCTCTCTCTCTCTCTCTCTCTCTCTCTCTCTCTCTCCTCTCTCTCTCTCTCTCTCTCTCTCTCTCTCTCTCTCTCTCCTCTCTCTCTCTCTCTCTCTCTCTCTCTCTCTCTCCTCTCTCTCTCTCTCTCTCTCTCTCTCGCTCCCTCGGAGATCACCACCAAACGAGGATGATGGCTGATGAAGATGAGCCACACAAGAGAGCAATTGATACTCCATGTGTACAGTGAAGTGCTCGCCCTCCTTCCATCTCACAGGGGGGACAAGAGTGCTGGCGGCAGACGGTCCCTTGATGGAAGATGAGTGAACACAAGAAGAGAGAGAGAGAGAGACAGAGACAGAGAGAGAGAGAGAGAGAGAGAGAGAGAGAGAGAGAGAGAGAGAGAGAGAGAGAGAGAGAGAGAGAGAGAGAGAGAGATGGATGGAGATGAGAGATGGATGGGGTCTGAATGAATGCTAATGTGTCTGATGGTAGCCTATTACCCTTGGAGAGGCCTGGAAACAGAGTGGGCGGATGGCAGCTCATTCAGCTCCCACCGCTGGTACTCCAGGAGAGAACAAACAACGACCATATTAATGTTATATATATATATATATATATAATGTATTTATTTACTTTTTATTTATATTTATTATTGTTATTTATTTACTATTATTATTATTTATATTTTATTTTCCTGTATATTAAATCATTATATATATATATATCTATATCTAAATATATAGTGTGTATATATTTATATTACCAAAAAATATTATGTGTGTGTATGTGTCTATATACAGTATATGTATATATATATATATATATATATATACACACACTATATACTATAGCAGTTGTTATTTTCATTTGGGATGTGGCGTTCCAGTTAAAGCAGCACCAAAAAGACTCATCTCTGGCTGCCTACGCGGGGAGCGGAGACCGAGACAGCGGCTTACAATGGAATATCTCAGGAAGTAGGAGTATCACATGTCACCAGCCTCCATGAGATAATGACCCCCCCCCCGGACGCCCTGCCGCCTTGAAAGAAAGGGAGAAGAAGAAGAAGAAGAAGAAGAAGAAGAAGAAGAAGAAGAAGAAGAAGAAGGAAAAGAAGGAAAAAGCAACAACTGCAGCGGTGACATTCATCTCATTCCGGTTAGCCGAGCGGGAAAGGGTGGTGCGTGGAGTGCCAGGGGGGTGTGGGGTGGGCGGTGCCAGGGTGGTGTGTATGGTGGTGCCAGGGTGGTGTGGGGTGGGTGGTGCCAGGGTGGTGTGTATGGTGGTGCCCGGGGGGTGTGGGGTGGGTGGTGCCAGGGTGGTGTGTATGGTGGTGCCAGGGGGGTGTGGGGTGGGCGGTGCCAGGGTGGTGTGTATGGTGGTGCCAGGGTGGTGTGGGGTGGGTGGTGCATAGGGTGGTGTGTGGGTGGTGCATAGGGTGGTGTGTGGGTGGTGCGTGGGGCGGTGCCAGGGTGGTGTGGGGTGGGTGGTGCATAGGGTAGTGTGTGGGTGGTGCGTGGGGCGGTGCCAGGGTGGTGTGGGGTGGGTGGTGCATAGGGTGGTGTGTGGGTGGTGCATAGGGTGGTGCATAGGGTGGTGCGTGGGTGGTGCATAGGGTGGTGCATAGGGTGGTGCGTGGGTGGTGCATAGGGTGGTGTGTGGGTGGTGTGTGGGCGGTGCCAGGGTGGTGTGGGGTGGGTGGTGCATAGGGTGGTGCGTGGGTGGTGCGTGCCTCCTCTGTCCTCTCCTGGCTGCCTCCTGGCTAGCCAGAACCCGGTTCCCCAGGGCGTATTTAGTTGTTGTTGTTGTTTGTTGCTGCTGCTGCTGTTCTTCTTCTTGTCATGTTGTTATTCTTCTCGCTCATGGGGTGACTGTTAACCGGCGTACAACACACACACACACACACACACACACACCACACACACACACACACACACACACACACACACACACACACACACACACACACACACACACACACACACACACACACACCACACACACACACACAGCTCATAGTCAGAAGTAAAGACATTACATTCCATTACATGAGCAGACGCTGCAGTCCTAAGCGACTTGCGTTCAACAAACAACTCGTCACCAGAGGTCATACGTGCATTTCACTCCTAACAAGTCTCCAAGAACTGAGCCAGTGCTCAGGTAGAATTACAATAAGCTGGCAAACAATAGAACAATATCTAACTAACTAATTAACAAGCAGACAATCTACTTAGTAAGACTAAGTAAGAGTGGTAAAAAGTAATAAGAGGATGCGCTAGGAGGAAGGATCCGGGTAGTGTTTCCCTGAAGAGATGGGTTTTCAGCCTGCGGTGGAAGATGGGCAGTGACTCTGCAGTCCTGACATCCGTGGGGAGTTCATTCCACCACTTTGGGGCCACAGGACGGAGAAGAGCCGTGACCGCATAGATCGGCCACAAGGGCCCCTAAGTGAGGGGCCAAGCAGACGCCCCGAAGTAGCAGAGCTAAGTGGACTAGCAGGGATGTAGGGCTTGACCATTGCCTGGAGGTAGGAAGGAGCTCTTCCTTTCACTGCCCTGTAGGCTAGCACCAAGGTCGGGAGACAGACGTTTTGTGTCCCCCCCTCTCCATCTGTCTATGGTGCTGTCACATGACGCAGCGTGTGGGGGGGGGGGGGTGTCACCACCACTGCACTCCGTGGTGCTCCAACCTCTCCTCTCCTCCTCCCCACTGGTCCCCTAACCTGGCCTCTCTCAGTTAATCAGGGCGTGTTTGTGAATATCACCAGGGACGTCGTCTGTCTATCCATCTATCCTCCCGGGACGTCCGTCCTCCAGACTCTCAGACGGCCCCCGCACTGACTGCCACACCCCTCAGGCTCCATCACTCCCCCCTCACACCCCAGTCCGGTATGTTTATAGCTGCATTTCATGACGTGTGTGTGTGTGTGTGTGTGTGTGTGTGTGTGTGTGAGTGTGTTTGTGGATGTGTTTGTGGATGTGTGTGTGTGTGTGTGTGTGTGTGTGTGAGAATGTGTGTGTGTGTGTGTGTGTGTGGGGTGCAACAGAGGAGCCGCTGCTCAGGGGCCATACCCTGCTCAGGGGCCCTGCTAAGGGGCCATGCCCTGCTCAGGGGCCCTGCCCTGCTCAGGGGCCCTGCCCTGCTCAGGGGCCATGCCCTGCTTAGGGGCCCTGCCCTACTCAGAGGCCATGCCCTGCTCAGGGGCCCTGCTCAGGGGCCATGCCCAGAGCAGCAGCAGCAGCAGAGGCGGGGAGAGGCAGTGGGCGGGCTCTCCGGACCAGTCGGAAGGAGATCCATCAGTGGGTATTGGGCTGGAGTTGGCTAGGCATCGGCCCGGTGGCTTGAGAGTGCGAGCGGGGCTGTGGGCTGTGGGCTGTGGGCTGGAAAGGTCAGAGCTGGTGAGATGGAGGGGTCCTCAGAGGGCTCCAAGATCAGCCTGTCTTCCCTCCACTCGGAGAAAACCAAGGATCAGGCAGCGCACCCGGGAGTGAGTGCATGTGTGTGTGTGTGTGTCTGTGTGTGTCTGCATATGAATGACGGACTTGTGTGGACTTGCATGTGTGTTCCAGGGAGGTGGTTGTGTGTGTGTGTGTGTGTGTGTGTGTGTGTGTGTGTGTGTGTGTATGTGTGTGTGTGTGTGTGTGTGTGTGTTTGTTCTGGCCATGTGCACAAATGCATGGACATGTTTGTGGGTTAATATATAAATAGGTATGCGCATTTGTGTTCCTGTGTCTTCAGTATGGGTTTGTGTGAGCATGCATGTGTGT
>CM051002.1:34097484-34149984 GCA_027704905.1 Muraenolepis orangiensis | reverse complement strand
GTATGCCCCCCCCAAAGGGAAAGGAAAACCTCCCTTAACTATGGAGGAAGAAACCTTGAGAAGGAACGCAGAGTGGGACACTCCTTTCAGCCATGGTTTAGGAGTGCCAAATGGGTGCTATAAGCTACATACATAGTAATGTACAAGAGTTTCCGTGTGGAGTTGAAAAAGTTCAAATCAAACGTTCCCCTGTCAATGTTATTTAGTATATTATGGAATAATAGTCCATGCCTTGGGTTTCAAGCCAGAAACCCACAGCGTCACAGCTGAGGCTCCACCGATTTGGGGTACGTCTGAAATAGCCATGAAAAGAAAAATGACACTGGCCCAGTGTCTTTCCACCCATCACTATGCAGAGAGAGTCAGCGAGGAGAAGGGGTCAAAGGCACAAGAGGACAAACTCCCCGGTGAGTACGATCAATGCTGGAACTTGAATAGAACTCACAGGAAACGACATCTGGGTCTGCAAGAAACCCCAAGTCCCTGCACTGTTCTTCCTGTGTGACTGAACCTCAACACAGGAAGAGACACGGTGGTGGTGATGGTGGTGGCGGTCAAGCCATGCAGGATAGAGGATCCACTTACCCACAAACGGTACATACCGACTAATGAATAGGGGTAGTTTATAGTGGCGAGGCACTTAGGCCGGCTTTTGTCTGAAGCCAGCCTGCCTGTCTGCCTTCTGCTCTCCAGGGATCTATCCCCTTCGCCCAAAGCGTTCTAAAACAAACCACGCCGTAGGCCATGCATCACTCTGGACCGGTGGGTAGCTCTGGGATTCATCCTCCAGCCTGGTCGTCCCGTCCCCCCCCCATCCTGGTCCCCCCCCAGCCTGGTCCCCGTCCCCCCAGCCTGGTCCCCCCCCCCAGCCTGGTCCCCCCCAGCCATATCCTTCTGAGAGACGGGGATGCTTTCCAACAGCTGGTAAATATCTCAGAGGCCCTAAGCGGTGGTTGTAATGGAGCTGAAGGCAGCTGTAATCACAGACAGTAGAGGGGATGCTGGTCCCAGGTGGGCCGTGACTGGGGCTCAGAGCCACGCTGCGACCCCAGCAGGGATCAACGGGGCTTTTTATTCCTTCAGGTTGTTTTTTCTGGTTTTGGGCGTGTGTCTCGTCCCTCGGCCCGTCTTGATTTAAAGACAAAAAGGTGCAAGGCTTTCATATTTTTGCCCATATTTTTATTGCAATTGCGCAGTAAATTGACCCCAAAATATTTCTGCTGTGCACCATTATTCTATTATTATTATTATTATTATTTTTTTTTTTTTTAGTATTGTGTTTTAGATATTCACACTGCGTGAGGGAATGGGGAGTAAGTGTTCCATTGTACTTGTTGCATATGGCAAATACGATTCTTGAATCTTCTTGAATCTTGAATCTTGTGTCTGCTAGAGCAACGCATTTATTGTTGGGTCTGAGGTCCCAGGCCTCTTAACCCTTTCAAGGTCACTTGAACCGATAAGTCTAGGTTGAAGATCAAGATTTTATTTTTCGATTTGCCATATATGCGACAAGTACAAGAGAATGCTTACTCTCCATTCCCTCCTGCAGTACCAATTTCCTACCATTTAACACGTTATACTTGTGGAGTGTGTGTGTGGTTGGTGGCTGGTTGAAGAAGCCTCACCTGGCCTGAGTTAGACTGATTGGCTGGTGAGGCTGCACACCTGTGGGTCGTTGCTAATCAAGACCCACAGGTAAAACCAAGCACACACACTCCACAATACTATACTATGTACTTATACTGTATACTTATACTATACAAGACAATTCTATCACAATACTGTACACAACAAAAATAACAATAAAGTGACGGATGATAGATGACGGATGATGTGTTGAATTGTGCAAAAAGCATTTAAAAATAATTGTAAAGTGCCAGTAGTGCAGCAGCATCATGAATACAGGTTAATGTACGACTGGACATTATTAGGGTAAATGACTATGAGTAGCCATGCGTTGGCACTGCCCGGTAAAGACAGGGTTAGGGTGAGAGAGTCTTGAATACCAACTTGCCGTCTCTGGCCGACGGATGGATGGATAAAGCACTAGGGACACGTAATGGTACGGCACGGTGCTCAAAGGATCCATCTGACATAATCCTGTCACGACTCAACCCCATTCATTGGCTCGCTAACAATCCAGTGAATTGCCACTTTGGGTCGGTGCGGCGTCTCTCTCTGTCTCTCTCTCTCCTCGCACCACAAACATGACAATATGGGTTGAAATCCCGCCGTTTTAAGCACTGCAATTTCCTGAAACACAAACCGGCCGCCCCTGCCATTATAACCTCAATAAACAGGCAATTCAAGAACATGACACCAGCTCCATTACGTCCCCACCACAAATTGGCCCCACCTCTCCTCCCCCCATCCTCCCTGAGCCATTGGTCTCTTTAACTGCTCCTTGTTTTGCCTCCACCAGATGAACTGTTTAATTGCCTATTGTTCCCCACACTGTGGAGGAGGGACTCATCTCTCTCCCCCAAGTGCATCGGCTGAAGTGCTATTGATGTGTCGAGCGGGAGAAGGGGGGGGGGGGGGGGGGGGGGAGAAGAGTACCAGATTACATCCCTCCCCATCCGCCACTCAATAAGTCTCTCAGAGACACACTGGGATAATCACACACACACACACACACACACACACACACACACACACACACACACACACACACACACACACACACACACACACACACACACACACACACACACACACACACACACACACACACACACACACACACACACACACACACACACGTGGATATAACTCGTCTGAGTGAGTGCTGCTAGGCACCAGGAGAAGACCAGGAGGTCAGTCAGTCAGTCAGTCAGTCAGTCAGTCAGTCAGCCTTCAGGACCAGGTTGCCCTTGAGAAGCTGTGTCTTTAATCCCCATGATTCTATCACTTTTTACTGCCGAATGATCATACTGCTGACCACTAAAACTACCAGGTGCCAAACCACCGGTGTGTTAAAAAGGGGAATAAGAAGAGATGAAGGATGTGGAGGTAACAGACGGAGGGGGAGGGGGGGGAGGTAAAGAGGTATTAAGCATCCATCAAAACCAGTTAGCAGAGCAGTGGTTTTGACGGTATGGCAGATATTGCAAAAATGTTGGAGACCCCCGTGCGTATTTGACTGAATGATGAATCCAATTCTGCTATCGGTCTGAGGTTTTTCTCTTTGCTTTTTTGCTGAACAACCACATTCACCTTCTATCTGTGACGCTCCTCCTGGATCCAGTGATGACACATGGACCGTGGGTTCTCTCTGAGATGCTCCTCCTGGATCCAGTGATGAGATGCAACGCGTGGATGGTTTTTGAGGCCGTCTGAAAAGACGATGACATTGGTTGCCAAAATAATTTGGCAGCCAATCGCCTGAAACACACACACACATATTGCTGCCTGGGATCTTCGGATGTGCAAAGTGTAACCCAGCTGTGATGAAACACACACACTCTGCGCTCCACCCTCATTGCACATACAAATATTGATCATTTGTGAGTGCTGAGCCGTTTTGTAGCTATAGGAACCAAGTGTGGGGGGATAAAAACCCGAATACAGATAGTGTCTCAAAATGTGTTTTATTGCCTTAAAGTACTATCTCTAATTAGTCCATCTGTTGGAGCAAAGCTAGGGTCTTCATTGGGAGTGGAATAATGAGAAGGATTTTGTAATGGGTATTTTAAAATAACTAATACAAACGGTACACTACTAACTAACAGATAGAACAGGATACTTCAGCATGGTAAATAAATATATATATATATATATATATATAAATACAGTACATATATATATTTTATGGTTATTTTTTATCCATGGCTATCTTGAGGAATATCTTGGAGCATCAGAAGGCAACAATAGCTCAGTTCAGTGTAACATAATTATGTTCTCTCTCTCTCAACTTTTCCAATTTCACACATCTTCACTATGCAGAAATTCATTGTGTTTTTGTGTGTGTGTGTGTGTGTGTGTGTGTGTGTGTGTGTGTGTGTGTGTGTGTGTGTGTGTGTGTGTGTGTATGTGTGTGTGTGTGTGTGTGTGTGTGTGTGTGTGTGTGTGTGTGTGTGTGTGTGTGTGTGTGCCTGCACGCGCGCGTATGTGTGTGTACAACCCAGGTGACTTCCGTCCTTCTGCTCACAAAAGGAACAACAATCACACAATGACTCCTTTCAACCTCAGGGCTGGTTTCTTTTCTTCTTTTTTATTTTCCGATCATCGGTGGGATTGGGTTAAGTGAACACTTACACAAACACACCCAACGTACAAATAAAACACTGAGTAGCCACTTCCTTCTTCTTGAGTCCGCCGTGATGACGCCATGAAGAATCACCTCCCAACTCACCGTCCAAAGACAGGAGTAAGGTGTATGATCTCCATTTATTTCTCCCTATTTTACAATGAAATGACCTCGGTGCAGAGAACTGAACTTGTTCATTCACATTGTGTGTGAATAAAAGCTGTGTGAATTCTAATTAGTGGTGCCAGCTCATACAGCCCAATGGAGCAGGCCATGCCCACCTCGGGGACTCGCCTCACACCAGAAAAGGCTGGATAATTGCGGTGTGTGTTGTGTGTTGTGTGACTTGACTTTTGAGGCGAGCAAAAGGTCACGCACGGCCATTCTGAAATATTTTACCTTCTTCTTACCCTTTAACAGTGTACTTCCAAACGGTCAATAAGTGACCGACACACCTGCAACCTTTTAGACATATATTACACACCCATCACGACGCTCTCTCATAACGCATAACCCCCCCCCGCCCTCCAACTACAGACAGACATGCAGGCTATGTGTAGGAACCCCCTGGAGGCTGGGTTTCCGTGTGTGTGCGTGTGTGTGTGTGTGTGTGTGTGTGTGTGTGTGTGTGTATGATCCGCCTTTACTTTTAGCAACGGAAACATGATACGCACTTCTTGCACATGGATATGAAATATTGATGTCAGCGAACGCAGAGGAACAGCTGTTTATAGGCTATGAGGACAGTGAGGAAGATGAAGGAGCCACGGCATGAATGAAGAGCAGGAAATACGGCCCTTCTCCCGGGGGACGGCCATGTGCCATGTGGCATGTGGCATGTGGCATGTGGCACGTGCACGCAGGCACAAATAATGTTGTTAATGAGATTTTCTTGTTGCACCAATGTATATTTTCTACAGAAATATATATACTGTATATGATAAATTTTTTATAATCTACGATTGAATCTTTGTAATATTCTCTAGTCTCTCTCTTGATCCTCACTTTAACTATTTGTTTAGGGCAGCAGGACAGTTCAGTCTGTTGGGACTTGGCCTGGGAACCAGAAGGTCGCCGGTTCAAGTCCCCGAAAACACCTGGGTGCAACTGCCTTGAGCAAGACTTGAGCACGGACCCCCCCAGACCCCCCCGGCCTCCACTGCCCCCCGGGGGCAGCTGTATGTACAATAGCTGCTCCCACTGCTCCTAATACTAGTACTAGTAATACTAATACTAGTAATACTAATACTAGGACGGGTTAAATGCAGAGAAACACAAATGTCACTGTGTTTACATGTATGTGACCAATGAAGAGGACTCAAGCCTCCAGATTTAGATCATTTGACACGCGTACTTTTCACACAGCCACATTAGACGAGGATGGGAGACGGCCATCCCTGGTGCGGAGCCATGGGGTTCTCATCGCGGTAAGTGTCGTAAGTGCGATCTTGTCTTTCCTCCCGCAGAAGGACGGGGAGGCGCTCTTCAGCTGGAGGAACCGACCCCCTCGGAGAAGGGAGATTCACGAGCGTACGTCTTGCGCTCACCGGCCCGGCGTAGACGGCCCCATTACCCATCCCCCGCACCACGGCATCATTATGGAGATGAGGTGAAAGGTATACCATGTTATGTTATGTTATGTATGCATGGTAGTCTATTTCTCCATTTCCTTAGAAGATAAGAGGTGTTCTCAGGGAGAGAAACGGAAAAGATTTCCCCCGGAAAGAAATTACTTTAGAGTTTTTTTGGGGGGAGATTTACTTTCCAGACCTAATCTTGTGCTGGAGGGGAATCCAGGAGAAAGTCATCACTCTGGACAGGACTGACTGAGTCGGGCTCCCTGTTTATTTCCCTATCTGATGTCAAAAGATATTAAGGCCCTGGAAATGAATAACAGAATCCTATATACTGTCCATATACCGTCCTATACGGTCTGTTGGAGTGTATGCCGAGACTTCTTAAGCAGTCCTTTAACACGTTTCAAAAACGTGTAAAAGGCACAAGAGGTATAGATTATATATTTATTATTGATTTATTTCTAGGCAGTAGCTCCGGTCTGTTGGGACTTGGCTCGGGAAAACCGGAAGGTCGCCGGTTCAAGTCCGCAAAAACCCCTGGGGGCACTGCCTGGGGGCACTGCCGAGGCCAGTTTTAGATTTGATATGTACTGTGTGTACATAAGTAAATGGGTAAGTAATAACAAGTAGTAAGTACATAACGTCGTATAGTACCACCTTATTACCCTTAGAAAAACATCATCTGCTTTATTGGATGCCCTTAAGAGGAGAACGGTTGTGGAGGGAAGCCATAACTCTTGTTGGAAGCTGGGTGGCCTTGAGTGGCCATGGGTTTCTCTCTGAGCACGGACGACTACGGGCTAGGACCGTGATCCAGACCAGACAGACCGGGACCGGGTGTGGACCGGGTGTGGACCGGGTGTAGGCCCATGGAAGCAGAAGTGCTAATAGGTCAGAACAGCGCAGACCAGTCCATATTTACCTTGAATTGATTGAACGGTGAGACAAAAACTTCACGGTGAGGAAACCCGTCACTTGATGTGGAGGTTGTTCTATGTTCTCTTCTGATAATTATTCAACAGAAAACTCTCATCTAAAAATTGTGGACGGAGAAAAGGATCGGTTCCAAAATAAGTCCAAAATCGTTATTTTAATTAAAGACGAAGAAGAAGAAAAAAAGACGGAAATGCAACAGTGACTCAAAAAAAAAGAAAAGAAAAAAGAAGAAGAATAAAACCCCTCAGAAATGAAGCCATTAATAAAATGAACCGTCCAAGATGCGAGATTATTTGGCTTTTAGTAATTACTTAGGAGCGGGGGCCAAGAGAGCCGGCCAGAAAGCCAGTGTGACTAAGCCCGGAGCTGGGAAGGAGCACAGCGACCAGACAGGTGGACTAATATGATACAAATGAACCAGTGGCCCCATGCTCCCACCTCCCCACACCACACATATCCTTTGGCTCTGGCCTCGCAAAGTCTCCTCTCTCTCCCTCTGCCTCCCTCTGCCTCCCTCCCACCCTCCCTCTCCCTCCCTCTCTCTAGATCGCCCTCTTCTCCTCATCCTCTCCTCACCACCTCGGTTCATGAACCGAGGTGGGACTCTGGGACCGAACTAAGGTTGCCACCACCGCCCTCCACCTCCACCTCCACAACCACCACCACCATCAGCACCAGCAGCACCATCACCACCCTGCGTCCCCCCCACCCTTATCTCCTCAGAGTCTGCTGATTTGTAACCTCGGCCCTGGCCCATCCATTGCTGCTGTCAGGACGGCCGTACCCTAAGAGTTACTTGTCTGTATCGGAGGAGGAGGGGAGGAGGAGGAGGAGGAGGAGGAGGAGGAGGAGGAGGAGCAGGAGCAGGAGGGGGAAAGGCTGCAGTGCAGCGCCGGAGAAGAAGCACGTCGCTAATACACATGGAAAAAAAACAACCTCATTAGTTCATATAGGGCAATGTGTGTTTACACACACACACACACACACACACACACACGCATGCATGCAAACAAACACACACACACACACACATAAACAAACACACTCCCCCTCCCTCTATCTCACACAAACACATGCACCGATGCAAACATGCACACACACACACACACACACACACACAGTGTGAGGCAACAGCATGGAAGGCGGACCTGCTCCACTTGGTAATCTTTCAGAAACACAGGCTTCCTGGAAGCTAAGGAGAGGAGGAGAGGAGGAGAGGAGGAGTGGAGGAGAGGAGTGGAGAGGAGGAGAGGAGGAGAGGAGGAGTGGAGGAGTGGAGAGTGGAGGAGAGGAGTGGAGAGGAGGAGAGGAGGAGAGGAGGAGTGGAGGAGAGGAGTGGAGAGTGGAGGAGTGGAGGAGAGGAGGAGTGGAAGAGAGGAGAAGAGGAGAAGAGGAGGAGAGGAGGAGAGGAGGAGAGGAGGAGAGGAGGAGTGGAGGAGTGGAGGAGAGGAGAAGAGGAGGAGTGGAGGAGAGGAGAAGAGGAGGAGTGGAGGAGAAGTGGAGGAGAGGAGGAGTGGAGGAGAGGAGGAGTGGAGGAGTGGAGGAGAGGAGGAGTGGAGGAGAGGAGGAGTGGAGGAGTGGAGGAGAGGAGGAGAGGAGGAGAGGAGGAGTGGAGGAGTGGAGGAGAGGAGGAGTGGAGGAGAGGAGGAGAGGAGAGAGGAGGAGTGAGGAGTGGAGGAGTGGAGGAGAGGAGGAGTGGAGGAGAGGAGGAGTGGAGGAGTGGAGGAGAGGAGGAGAGGAGGAGAGGAGGAGAGGAGAAGAGGTGGAGTGGAGAAGTGGAGGAGAGGAGGAGGAGTGGAGGAGAGGAGGAGGGGAGGAGTGGAGGAGAGGAGGAGAGGAGGAGAGGAGAAGAGGAGGAGAGGATGAGTGGAGGAGTGGAGGAGAGGAGGAGTGGAGGAGAGGAGAAGAGGAGGAGAGGAGGAGTGGAGGAGAGGAGGAGTGGAGGAGAGGAGGAGAGGAGTGGAGGAGAGGAGGAGAGGAGTGGAGGAGTGTGAAAGCCTTAAATCCAGCGAGCGTGAAAACAGCCACTTTGCTTTTGGAAGCTTTAAAGCAACAGAAGCTGCAGGTCAGCGTCTCAGGGCGGAGGCTGCCAGACCGGGGCTCCCACCAACAGACAGCCTGATATTACAACGTGTTGGAAACAAGCCTGTTGAACACACACACACACATGCAAGCGCGCACACACACACACACACAAACACACACACACAAACACACACACACACACAAAGATGCAAACACACATATGCATTAACCCAAACGGACACACAAATGCACTCAGCTGCAGCCTGTCAAACAGACACAGATGCAAGCGCACACACACACACACACACACACACACACACACACACACACACACACACACACACACACACACACACACACACACACACACACACACACACACACACACACACACACACACACACACACACACACACACACACACAGGATTGACCTGAGACAGTCAGCAGTCTGTTAGTGATTTAAATATCTACCCGACAACTGAAATGGCCCTGTGTAAGGTGAGTCCCGAGGGAGTAGGAGATGAGAGAGGTGATCTGAACAGATCCTTAGTGAGGGACATCCTCGCTGAAGATGAGAAGAGAAACGCCAGGAGAGCGAGAGAGAGAGGAGAAACGCATAGGAAGAAGCACTGAGTTGTTCTGGATGCATTTAAAACATATGCCGATAAAGTATCCAAGACGATTGTGCAATACACACTTTATTATATACCTTTAACATATCGATTTTTACTATTCTATAATTATTATTATTAGTTTTAATATTATTATTAATATTAATAATGATAATTATATTGGGTGTATAGTTGTGGATCATATTTCCAATGGCATTGAAATATGTATTGATATAATAAACAAACACAACAAAAGGATGCCATAACAGAATGGACAATATTCATGAAGCAAGATGGTTGAGTGAAATGCTCCTGGTATCAAACAGTACACATTTGAATTGAATATCAACAAGACCGGATTAGAGAGAGATCTCAGCATCAGCTTTTCTGCATGACAATGATGTACTGCAGAATTGTTATTGGCTCAGAATCCTCATTCCAGTGAGGGTTCTGTACTGTTGGCAGTCCTGCCCCGCCCCTGTGCCTCCCTGTGATCCAAAGTGATTACCATTAGATGGGTCTCCTCCAGGCTCCGACGGCTCAGCAGATGAGTACAAGGACGAAAGGAAGGGGTTTGATCCTTGAGTGACAAGGCCACGTTGCATTAAGGCGGGATCTGAGGCTGCTGAAATTCAAACGACCTCAACGATTGGCCGAGTGACCGAGAGACCAACACAATATCAGTACGGATGACTGAACCCAGGGTTTAAAGAACATACCAGTAACATATAGACACCAGATAATAATAATAATAATAATAATAACAATAATAATAATACTCTGAATCTATGTCTTACCTTACACTCGTTCCTGATTATGCACAAAGCAAGTGATTTGTAAATATATCATCTGTCTGTCTGTCTGTCTGTCTGTGAAGGAGACCATCTTTGCTGCACTGCTGCATTAAAAGTGTTGCGAGCGAGACACCGCCAATCTCTGCATCTGATCCGACATTGCGGAGCCCAAATCCAAGCGCATGTTAGACCTCTGGCTTTGCGCTCGGTGCCCGTCACTTGTCCACGTTGGGGAGAGCGACCTGCGTGTTCTGACTGCAATGCCTGCAGTGCAGGACACGTAGGTGTAGGCAGCTGGTGAGAAACACATGGAAAAAAGATAGACACATATAGCTAGAGAAAACATGGGGTCGAACTGGCCTGCAAGGGATTCTTGCATTGAACCCTCGCTGAATACAAATGGGGGAACGGAAACCAAAGTGAATCGGTCAATCGATAAGTCAATCAATACACTGCATTCAGATGGCAGGGGGTTGTGCAAACATGTTTGTTTTTGGAGGAGGTGATGGTACACCCAGGAGGGGGGGGGGAGAGAGAGAGAGAGAGAGAGAGAGAGAGAGAGAGAGAGAGAGAGAGAGAGAGAGAGAGAGAGAGAGAGAGAGAGAGAGAGAGAGAGAGAGAGGAGAGAGAGAGAGAGAGAGAGAGAGAGAGAGAGAGAGAGAATAAGGGGCAATCAGGACAAGATTGTGTTTTTCCGTCCTTAGGACAAATTAGGCGCAGAGAAGTACCACATCAGCATCCCCCCCCCCCCGAGGACTAGAGAAACCAGGAAAACACAAGACAACACATTGACCTCTGTGTAACCCGGGCCGTGGTCTTGACAGCAGAGAAGCACAAACATTAATGAAGGTAACGGGGTTAGAGTTTTAGGCTTAGTAGTAGTAGTAGTAGTAGTAGTAGTAGTAGTAGTAGTAGTAGTAGTAGTAGTAGTGATAGTATAATGGCACGGACCAACATACTGTCATGTGAAACTCAAACCGAAAGCCTTGCAGGAAAGCGCCTGCCGACGATGTCATCTCGCCGAGTCAAATGAATAATAAATGGTTGTTAATCAGATCTGCGTTACTAATGATCGGCTCTTCAAACGATTCTGCGGTGTGCCGCGAAGACCCAAATGCTGTCCCATTGTCAATATTGCCATCCCCTTGTGAAGAATCAGCTCTCTGTATAAACACAAGAGACCCGGCTCACTTTGCCATTAGCAGTCACTGTAATAAGGCCTGCTTAAGATCAGCGGAATCAATCAACATTAGATGACTTTCTAGCACAGGAAAAACAAGTCAACTGGGGGAGAATGTTTTGTCATTGCAAAACATGACAAAGAGAGGAGAAGATAAACAAAGACAAGAGGAGGAGAGAAGAGAGGAGAGAGAGAGAGAGAGAGGAGAGAGAAGAGATAAGAGAAGAGAGGAGAAGAGGAGAGAGAAGAGAAGAAATAAGAGAGGGGAGGAGAAGAGATATGAGAAGAGAAGAAAGGAGAAGAGGAGGAGAGAAAAGAGAAGAGATCATAGAAGAGTAGAAAGGAGAAGAGGAGGAGAGAGAAGAAAATATAAAGACGAGTAGGAGAGAGAAGAGATATGAGAAGAAAATAAAGGAGAATAGGAGGAGAGAGAAGAGACAAGAGAAGATAAGAAAGGATAAGAGGAGGAGAGAGAAGAAATATGAGAAGAGAAGAAGAGGAGGAGAGAGAAGAGATGTGAGAAGAGAAGAAGAGGAGGAGAGAGAAGAGATATGAGAAGAGAAGAAAGGAGAAGAGGAGGAGAGAGAAGAAATAAGAGAAGAGAGAAGAGGAGAATAACAGGAGAGAGAAGAGAAGAAAGAAGAGGAGAAAGGAGAAACAAGGAGGAGGAGAATTAGAAGGGAAGGAGAGAAAGAGGGAAAAGCGGAGGAGAGAAGAGAAGCAACGTGTGGGGGGGGGGACAGAGCAACAAAGAGAACAGCAGGAGGAGGAGGAGAGAAGAGAAGCAACGTGGGGGGGGGGGGGGGGGACAGAGCAACAAAGAGAACAGCAGCGAGGAGGAGGAGGAGGAAGAGAAGCAACGTGTAGGGGGGGACAGAGCAACAAAGAGAACAGCAGGAGGAGGAGGAAGAGAAGCAAAGTGTGGGGGGGGGACAGAGCAACAAAGAGAACAGCAGCGAGGAGGAGGAGGAAGAGAGAGGAAGAGAGAGATGAGCCATGGAAGTTAATTAGCTGTGTTAGCCAGTAGCGTGCTACCCGCAAGCTCCATGTGAATTATGCCCCGAAGACTGCGTAGGGATCCTAAACAGCTCGCCCAGGACGCACGGCACGGCCCCTGCAGGAGGGTTAACGCGGCGGTGTGGAGCGAGTGAAGCGCTAAATGCACAGCTTGCATGCTGGCAGGGCCTGAGCACAAAGAGCACATTAAACACCGCCTGTCTGCCTGTCTGTGTGTCTGTGCGTCTGCCTGTCTGCCTGTCTGTCTGTGTGTCTGCCTGTCTGTCTGTGTGTCTGTATCTCAAGCTCTCTACCAATGCATCCTTTCATCTACTTCAACCTTTAAATCGACCTGTCATCCGCCTCTCCATATGTTTATCGATACATCTGTCTCCCTATTTTCCCATACGTCTATTTATCAATCGCCCTGTCTTACCTATACTGTATATATGTATCTACACTATATATCTACAGTGATTATCTATTCATCAACCTACAGTATCTGTCTGTATATCTACAGTATTCAGCTATCTACACAATCTATCTAAAGTATCTATCTATCTATCTATCTATCTATCTACAGTATCAATTCATCTACATAGCTTTCTATCTGCATCATTTATCTATTTATCTGTCTACAGTATTTATCTGTTTATCTACAGTATCTATCTACAGTATCAATATATATTCTACAGAATATATCTATCTACAGAATCTATGTATCGATCTATCTACATTATCTATATATAGATATATATATATCTATATATATATATATATAGATATATATATACATATATATACATATATATATATTCATATATATATATACATATATACATATATATATATATATATATGTATATATATATATATATACATATATATATCCATACATACATATATATATATATATCTATATATCTATATATCTATATATATAGATATATATATATCTATATATATACTGCATATCTATCTATTCACCCAACCATCAACACAACCACATGTCCACATGTGGGGATCGATAAAGTGTTATCTATATATCAATCTCTATCTGTCTATCCATCTATCCAAGTATCTATTCCTCCATCTATCTCTATCTCTCCCTCTCTATTCCCCGACCTTCCTCCCGATGGCCCCCATCACGGTCCCTTCCTCCATCCTCTGAAGCCGCCCCTTGGCCGCTCACCGCCTCTGATCTCAGGGAACTCTCTCTCTCTCTCTCTCTCTCTCTCTCTCTCTCTCTCTCTCTCTCTCTCTCTCTCTGTCTCTCTCTCTCTCTCTCTCTCTCTCTCTCTTTCTGTGTTGCTTAATTCCATCGACTGCCCAATCTGTAAAAAAAATAAAATGTGAATCCTATTTCTTGAGAGTGGCAGAGACGATGGGGTCGCACAGATTAAACCAGTTCCTCAGATCTGGCCGTGCTGAATATGTCCCCCCCCCCCACCCCCCACCACCCCCCCCCCCAACCGCCTGTAATTAAAATCACAGATAAGACGCAATGATTGCATGCTGTTGAAAGTGAAAGAAACATGAAAAAAAAAAAGTATATATATATAATCTTTATGAGAGTCTGTGTGTGGGAGTCTGTGTGTAGCTTTGTACATGTGTGTGTGTGTGTGTGTGTGTGTGTGTGTGTGTGTTTCTGTGTGTGTGTGTGTGTGTGTGTGTGTGTGTGTATGTGCATATGTGTGTGTGTGTGTGTGTGTGTGTGTGTGTGTGTCAGAGCCTGTGTGTATATGCTGGGGTGTGGTGTGTGTGTGTGGGTGTGTGGTGTGTGTGTGTGTGTGTGTGTGTGTGTGTGTGTGTGTGTGTATGTCAGAGCCTGTGTGTGTGTGTATATGTGTGTATTTGTGTGTGTGTGTGTGTGTGTGTATGTCAGAGCCTGTGTGTATATACCTATGGGTGTGTGTGTGTGTGTGTGTGTGGGTGTATGTCAGAGCCTGTGTGTATATGCCTGTGTGTGTGTGTGTGTGTGTGTGTGTGTGTGTGTGTATGTCAGAGCCTGTGCGTATATGCCTGTGGGTGTGTGTGTGTGTGTGTGTATGTCAGAGCCTGTGTGTATATGCCTGTGTGTGTGTGTGTGTATGTCAGAGCCTGTGTGTATATGGCTGTGTGTGTGTGTGTGTGTGTGTGTGTGTGTGTATGTGTATGTCAGAGCCTGTGTGTATATGCCTGTGTGTGTGTGTGTGTGTGTGTATGTCAGAGCCTGTGTGTATATGCCTGTGTGTGTGTGTGTGTGTGTGTATGTCAGAGCCTGTGTGTATATGCCTGTGGGTGTGTGTGTGTGTGTGTGTGTGTGTATGTGTATGTCAGAGCCTGTGTGTATATGCCTGTGTGTGTGTGTGTGTGTGTGTGTGTGTGTGTGTGTGTGTGTGTGTGTCAGAGCCTGTGTGTATATGCTGTGTGTGTGTGTGTGTGTGTGTGTGTGTGTGTGTGTGTGTGTGTGCGTGCGTGCGTGCGTGCGTGCGTGCGTGCGTGCGTGTGTGTGTGTGTCAGAGCCTGTGTGTATATGCCTGTGTGTGTGTGCAGAGTGTGATCAGCTCAGGGCTGCAGGTCTGCCTCCACTTGGCGGTGTGTGGTTCACTCTCTGTATGGGCCGGGCTACACGGTAACACAGACTAAAAGGGCCCTCTGTCTCCCTGCCGTGAGAGTGGCTCACCTGCAGTTACAGAAAGCGTTCATTCAGCTGACCTTTGGAAGAGAATGGAGCTCACTCCAGTACACGATGGAACTCCCTGTCTGATTTGCTCCAGAGAGACATTTAAACGTAGACAGAACGCCTATTGACCGAATAACCCCCCCCCCCCTCCTCTCTGCCACTACATCCCAAATCCCCCGTGTTCTCTTGCACGCTCCCTCTTGCACAGATCGGATCGGATGTCAACTGCAGCAGTGCGGAAACTTGACGGGTAGAGGATGGGCGATGACACACACAAACACAAACACACACAAGCGCGCGCGCACATACACACACACAGACCCACACGCGCACCCACACACACCAACGGAGGCAGGCTGCCAAAAACATCATCGTAGCTCGAAGGCCCGGGGAGATGTGTCGCACAGTTGGATACCGCCTGGATTTAAAACCCTTTTTCCTCGCAGGAAGCGCCACAAACAACCTGGTCTTGGTGCTCGCCGTGCGCTGTAATCGTATCATCACTGCAGCAGCAGGACTCAAACACAACTCTCAAACTGGTAGGAAGATTGCCGTCCCACCGACCGTCTTCCAGTAAATGGGAGAAGAGGGTAGGATCGGCGCCACGATTACTAGTCTTGATTATCTAATGAGGTTTCCTCCCGTGCATAAATGATGCGTTGCCGGGGCGATGCACGCTAGGTGGGCTCGTGTGTTTAACGCCCCTGGGTCGAAAGAGCTTCGAGCACCGCTCCAAAATGACACACACACACACACACACACACACACACGCACTGCACAGCTCACAATGCAAGCTGTGTTGCGTTTACATTTTTTTGCATTAGCATGCATCATGCATAGCCCGCTTGGGGCGTGGGGCCCCGACTCAGAGCAGACAAGAGCAGTGCATGGTGGTCCCGGATGGTAGAAGGCCTCGTGGACGGAGCTCGTACGGAGCCTCGCGGTCAGAGCCGCCCGACCGGCCCCCCAAGCCGCAAGCCAACAAACTCTTGTCTTTGTCATTAGGAGCTCATCCATTACTCAGCACCGGTCTAATTGATCCGTGTCTATAGGCACTTCAGTAATAGGGAATTGATTGGTGGTCACGGGTGGGAGGGTTTGGAATTGTCTTGCCAAAAACGAGATAGAGCGAATGATCGGTGTTGTGAGCTGTTAGGGAGTAGAAATACAGGTTTATTTAAAATATAATACATACTAAATAACGACGTCATCTTTAGATGGTGACAGACAGACGGGAGAGGCATGTATATTTTAACATCTGATATCCTGACAGGAAACTCAAGAGTGAAGTTCCTGCCTGGTAATACCATCCATCACATTAACATACTCAATATAATTAAAATAATTAGTGGTGGATTTGAGCTGGGAAGCCAGAAGCTTCAATCAAAGCTTAATTAAGCGGAGAGCTGTAAATTTCAAGCCGGTGAGAGGAAGAGAGGAAAAAAAATAATGTATGTCCCTTCTGGAAAAGCAAGACACACTTAAGTGAACGGTTAAATGTAGCGTTTAGACTTTGAGGAAATACCCTGAAGACTGAAACCAGACATACGTGTGTTGGTGAAACACGAAGTCTGGAGCCGCTGCCTAGAAAACAAGCTTTCTCCGTTGATCATATCTAATTAGCAGGCAGTTCCACTTCACGGAGAGTGAAGAGAGCGAGGGCGTGAAAGGAAACTGAGAGGACAAACTGTCCAAACACTGGTAATCAGGACACTTATGAAGGAGCCTGGGGTATCGACGTAGTCGTCCCATGAGCCTGCTACTCCGAAATCCTGGCAATAACCGTCCTTACTACTATGACTACTACCATGGATGCAGGGCTGTTTTACGATGAACCCCGCTGATCACCATTACTATTTTTATAGTCATTGCAAGCAAACGTTCTACTGTCACCCTAACTCAATTGAATTGAGGCCAAGCACAGGGGTAAATTAATTTATATAATATAATATATAATATTATTTATATTAGCTGTTGAAATGATCTATTTAAATGATTCTGTTCCAAACCAAAAATGCAATTCCTGCAGAGAAACCAGGTTCGTCATTTTTTTGCCAACAATTGTTTGAAATTGCTCCAGTTTTTAGCGGCTGCGAAAACATCTGCATTGTAACCCTTTGGGCCATTTAAGCTGGTAAACGCACAAGTGTCTCAAAGTGCTTGTTTTACCACAGACAGATTGTTTTAAGTGTTTGACAACATCATTGAAAAGATCCCAACAGACAAATAAAAAAAGTTTTTGTCTTTCATTTGATGCGGTCTGTTTGTGATGGTGTCTAACCAAGTCTCGCTCCAGGAGAAGTCTTTCCCTGAAATCTCACGAGAGTGGAGTTGTTGTTGTTGTTGTTGTTGAAGGAAGAGAACAGTTGAAACCATGAATGACAGTTGGAGAGAGACAATAGACAACATTCATCTCAAATATTATATATTATTGTAATGTTTTTTGTGAAAATACTATGTATGTCACTTATGGCATCCATGTCACTCCTGAACCATCCCTGGAAGAAGGGGTCCCCCACTCTGTGTTGCTCCTCAAGATTTCTTCCTCCATCCTCTGGCCCTTTGGCCGCTGGGGTAAAAACACACACACACACACACACAGGCACACACAGGCACACACACACACACACACACAGGCAGGCACACACACACACACACACACACACACAGGCACACACACAGGCACACACACACACACACACACACACACACAGGCACACACAGGCACACACAGGCACACAGGCACACACACACACACACACACACACACACACACACACACACACACACACACACACACACACACACACACACACACACAGGCACACACACACACACACAGGCACACACACTCACTATCCTCTATCATCTCCCCTCAGCCTTCATTGTTTTAGCTTTGATGAGTTTCCCTCCATCCTCTTTCTATTCCTCTCTCCACATGCCTCTTTATTTTCCTCTTTGTCTCCCTTTCAACTTGTCCAAACTTCAGACCCCACTCGTTTGATGGAAGCAGGGGGGGGGGGGAGTGGGGGGGGGCACGGAGACTCCTGCGGGAAACGGCTTGAAGGCCGCGACATCAATCATCCATCCGTCCAGCTTTTAATGTGGTGCCAGACGGGCTCTGGTGGTGCTCGCCACAAGCAAATGTACCTCCACTGGTTTCCAGACACAGGTAGAGGGGAGGGTTCAGCCCTTCATACAGGTCTCATTAAGGCGTGGGCGGTATACGTATAACTAACACTTCCACACAACCAATTAAGCTAATGGGTCCCTGCGCTCAAAGCAGGAAGAAGAGATATTTTTTTTCTGTCAAAAAAAAGCACAGCCTTTCCATCGACAGGGTTGGGCTATCTTGCTATTTTTAGTCTGCTAGTTTCTGTATTTCGTGCCTTTCAGCGACAACCTGTGTTTCTCTGTAGCAAGGCCTAATGGACACTTCACGCCTAATGGACACTTCACACCTATAGCCGTGGACGAGATGGCTACACAAATCAATGGCGGTACAGTAGCAGAAGTACTACTTTGCAGCAGCCCAGATCCAGCTCCCTCCAGCCATCACAAGGTGAGACAAACACCTGACTTCCTATTGACTTGATGGCCTTACTACCTGACCACCATGGGTCAGACCGTAACGTGTTATGGTCTGTTCGTATTTCTCCATCTCAGAGCGATTTAGACAAACAAAAAGAGTGGAAAACGGGTGACGTTTCCCCACCACATTTGGAACCCAGCTTGATTCTGCACGGCTCGGGAGACGCTGTTACCTCCCCCCGCCCCCCCGCTAGCCGGAGAGTGGCTGGTTAGCTAGCAATTGGCGCAGGTGGGTGGGGGTGGTTGGTTGTTGACAAGAAGAACAAGCGGCCTGTGATGATGGTGATCAAAGTTATGCTTGTGCACACCTTCGAAGTCCCTGTGACCTGGGGGGGACCCAGAGGCCAGAGGCCTCCTGCTCGGTTGTGACCAACATAGGATCACTATTGGGTAGCTAGGCCCTCCTCTCCATGGCCCTTCAGTTCATTCGCATTACGTCACCGGAACATCTGATATAGTATATATAGATAGATATATATATACAGCGTCTTCCAGAAATGAAGGACGGGGGAATCCAGTGTATGGTTGTTGAGTCATGGTTGTTTCACCGTCTAGGAGTTCTGTTCCCGGCGCACGGTTCCATGATTGGTCATAATTGCATGTCAATCAAATCCTCCTCCTGACAAAGAGGCCATTCTGGAGAGACAGTTCATCAACGCTGTGTCCCGGACTTTCCGTGCAGAAAAGGCTGACTCAAGGAGAGGCACGGAATAGACCACAAGACCACAGGCTTTCCAGGGGTAGGAGTGGGTGTGGCCGATTTCATTTTTCACGGAGGCCAAGATTCAAGATTTAAGATTCAACAGTTTTTATTTACCATATACAACAAGTCCAATGGCATGCTTACTCCCCATCCCCTCCACATGTGCCACATGTGCCTCCCCGGGCCCCACCCCATTGGCCACGCCCCATTGGCCACGCCCCATTGGCCACGCCCGTGAGTAGGACAGGCAGAGCACATCAGCACATTACAGAGAGACCGTACCACCCATCCTGGTCCAGCCATTGTAACCCCTTAGCTCTAGCCTGTGTTGTATGGCTCTCTTAGTAGGGCTCTGTTCTACTCTGATTCAGGGTAGGGGGGGGGGGCACTGGTGGATAGGGGAGGAGACAAGAAAGACAGAAAGATAAATGAATTGAAACAGAGGGAGATAGAAGCGTTTAAGAGGACAGCGTAATAGAGAGAAACGTCAGGGACGAGGGGTAATCACATGTGAAAGAAAAAACGTGTGACAGAAGACAAGAATGAAAGAAATAAAAGAAGGCGGAGCAATTCAATCCAATCGGGAAGAAGACAGGTAAAGGTAGAAAGAAAGAAAGAAAGAAAGAAAGAAAGAAAGAAAGAAAGAAAGAAAGAGAGAGAGAGAACATGAGGGTAGTCAATTCAAGTAAGACTTGTTGAACCAGACCAATCAACACTAGGCTGTAACAGTAATCACAGCCGTAATGTATTGACGTGTGCACAGTTATGATGTTATCTCATGGCTAAAGGAAGGAAGTGTGTCTCCTGTGTAATGATTCAATCCCATTCATTCTTCATGATGAAAAGTCTCTGTTGATTTCAATGCCCAAGTTGAGACAGCAGGCTGTTATTGAAATTGGAAAATTTTAGCGAGCGTAAATAAAACGCAAAAAGAAAAGAAAACGTCAAGGTACATTTATTTTGGTGACAAAAATCTAAAGCTACCAGAAGAACAGAGTAACTGTGCGCAAAGGGAAAACGTGCCTTTGGCAATGCGTCCCGTCTTCCTTAAAATAACTACGACGTTCCTTAAACTGTGAAGAGCACATAGAGCACGGGAGAGAACCTGTCCATCACGGTTGAGAGCGAGAGCCAACGCAGTGCGAACGCTAAGCCAAGGATGACAAAAGGCGTTGAGCTTCTGTCGCTGATGAGCCCGATCCCACCTGTAACCACCCACACTGGGTCAGCCCACACTGGGTCAGCCCACACCACACTGGGTCAGCCCACACTGGGTCAGCCCACACTCCAATTCACCGTGACACACTCAGGTAGAAAGACCACGCACCGGGATGAAAAATAAAACAATAGCTTGATTATCTCTTGTCGTCTTACTGTTTAGAGATGTGGGTGGGGGGGGGGCGATTTGCCGCCCTCTTGTAGGAAAAGCAACGGAGACAGGGCTCCACACACCTCCAAGTGTAAAAGTACCCACAAAGTCCACAAAGCACTAGATGTCTTGGATGTGAACACAACTGGTTCCTTCCTGTTTCACAATCACTGGCCGCCGACATATGATCCATTCAAACGATTGCGCTCGCTCTCTCTCTCTCTCTCTCTCTCTCTCTCTCTCTCTCTCTCTCTCTCTCTCTCTCTCTCTCTCTCTCTCTCTCTCTCTCTCTCTCTCTCTCTCTCTCTCTCTCTCTCTCTCTCTCTCTCTCTCTCTCTCTCTCTCTCTCTCTCTCTCTCTCTCTCTCTCTCTCTCTCTCTCTCTCTCTCTCTCTCTCTCTCTCTCTCGCCTCATAAATCTCCCACAAAGTGAGAGTCGCCAAAAGCAAGCAATCGTAAATGTTTTTTTGGTCAGCGGAGAGAGAGAGTAGTCATTATAACCTTTTACCGTCGACGTTGCATTCAGGGATTGCATTAAGACAGCTGATCAGGATGACCCTCCTCCGGTTGTCAGTATCAGGTCGGAAACAAACACACAACTTTACAACGTTTGCCCACAGAGTTGGTTGCCACAGTATCAACAACAAAACTTCATCCAACCACAACCACAGCCAGCAGAGACCGTCAACAAAAAGGAAGCGGTATTGCTAAAAGCACCTTAGGAGCAAACCACCACCAGCAGCACCAGCGACAACCAAAGTGCATTCCACTCACCACGGTGAAGTCCTCGGCGCTGCACTCGGAGCCCCGGTAGCGGCAGGCCAGCAGCATGTCCTTGATGTCGTGGCCGGTGCGGTCGTAGAACTCGCGCATGTTGAACGGCCGCGGCTTGTAGCTGTCGAAGTCGGCCTTCTCCTTCAGCACCTGCAGCACGTTCTCCTCCACCATGTGCGTGTCGCGGATCTCGTACCTGAGGCCCCCGAGGGGGGAGGGAAGGGGAGGAGGGGGAGAAAGGGGGTTAGGTTGCTATAACTGTGTGGTTTTCCTTTGGTTACTCGTAGTTGGCAAATGTCAAACTTTTTTTTAAGATAGGAAAGCCTGTGAACGTCATCACACAGACTACTCTCTGACATTCAATAACGTGGGAAAGATTCAAGATTCAAGACTTTTATTTGCCATTTGAAAGAAGTACAATGGAATGCTTACTCCCCATTCCCTCCCGCAGTATGACATTCTAGAACACAATACTATAAGAATACTATACACAATAAAACATTTACATAAAAAGGATAAAAAAGCCTTTAAAGTGGCAGTAGAGCAGCAGCATCATGAATGAGGTCCTTGAACCTGGTAGTCCTTACAGTACGGATCGCCGTAACCGGCGACCGGACCGTAGGGGGGGAGAAAAGATTAACCGCTAAAACTAAGCCAAGTACACTATGTACAACACATTCCGATGCAAGCGGCGGAACGTTCTAGGTGGCTAGGATGAATCCACGGCGCACACGCTCAGAGTTTTTTCCCCCATATCAGTCCGCATCAAATTCCATGTGTTGTGTTTCCATCCCAAACTCGATAGAAGCTAAGGCCAGGAAACTGAGATTCAATACAAGGTGGTCTTTGCCCCACGGCGTTTAACTGTGGGGACACATGTGCCTGGCTGTGAAAGATATACTGTGGAATATGTGGAATATAATATTCATTCATTTTGTACCCTTGACTAAGGACATGAATGGCCTTTTATGCCACGACCCAAGTGTTTTATGTTCATAACACGTAATATACACATGCACATCTACTGTATGCAAGCACACACACACACACACACACACACACACACAAGACACACCCACACACACACACAAACAAAGAAACACACACACACACACACACACACACACACACACACAAAGACACACCCACACACAGACACACACACACAAAGAAACACACACACAAAGACACACACACACGGTGAGTGGTAAATGGTTAATGGACTGCATTTACACAGCGCTGTCTGCGGCCTGGGGCCACTCACAGAGCTTCACAATGAGAGGCTCACATTAACCCATTCATCACACACATTCATCCACACATCTGCTCCACGGACGACAGGGTCACCCATTCAAGGGAACAGCCAGCAGTTAGGGTTAGGGTGTGTGTTCTGCTCAGGGACCCCTGGACATTGAGCTAGGATCCAAACCAGCAACCTTCCAGTGGAGGAGACAACCCACTCTGCAGTTAATGTTTGGTTCATTCGTCTAAGGTGTGACCCGTTCAACTCCTATTCTGACACCTGTTTCTTGGTTTCACCTGGCTGGTAAAAAGAGGAGGAGCCTAAACAGACAAAAATACCTCAACAGGCATGTGGGGCCACACCAAGTCTATGAGGAGAGTGGGGGAGTTTTAAATGTCTGTAGCCTTTGTAGCATTACAGTCATTTGCGTGCCTCCTATTTATGTTTATGTTGGTTTGGCCTCTTGGGTTTCAGTTTCAAGCTTTGACTAAACTGAATATTTAACTGAAGTTTGATGGGTCCTAGTTTTTTGGTGTCCTCTGTAAGCATGTAGTTGGTTTCCCACCTGCTTTTAATTAGTTATTGTTCTTTTTAATATACAATCAAGCGTCTCTTGTGCCTAACTGATTGGGTACCTTTAAGGCACCTAATTATGCAATCATTTATTAATATCTTATTTGATGAAACCCCTTGATGCGGTATTTTGTAAATGTAACGCATCCTATAATAAGCACAAGCACACACACGCACACACACACACACACACACACACACACACACACACACACACACACACACACACACACACACACACACACACACACACACACACACACACACACACACACACACACACACACACACACACACACACACACACACACACACACACACACACACACACACACACACACACACACACACGTGGGTGAGTAGAGTAATAATAAATAGGCCTTAAGTTCATCCATAATTATTTAACCTACTGAAACATATTTTAGTTATGCTGCACTTCATTTGCTGTATTAGCAATCTAAATAAAAAAATTAAAACTGTGTTGCATTTCTTTGGAATCCTGTGGCCAACATTTTCATCAACTCTTCTGAATGTGCCCATAGATACATCCTCCCTACGACCTCCTCTCAAGACTTCTTACTTCCTTACGGGAAGATTCAACATTCAAAGACATTGAACTAAATTCCCTGTTGCAAGTATAACATAACAGAACATTCCAGAACCGTGAAACATCCCAGGACATGAAAGAGATGACTTGAAAGATTTCCTCTGGCTGAAAGGGTGTCTCAATGTATTTCAATCCATTATATTACCTAAGAAATAAACCACCAAAAAAAACATATGGATATGAAAAATAATATACTGTATATGTGTCAATATGAAACACTAGATATGTGGGTTGCCTGTTTGATTCCTGTATGGCCTGGCTGATGCCCTGCCCTACTGTGTGTCCATACCTCACTTCACGTGAACATCGGCCATACGATTTATTTAATTTTTTTTTAAATTATTATCATATACCTTTCTTTGTAATTCAAGATTCAAGATTCAAGAATTATATTTACCATTTGCAACGTTGTACTTTTTGCAAAAGTACAACGGAATGCTTACTCCCCATTCCCTCCCGCAGTACTATAAGAACACACTATAGTAACACAATACTATAAGAATACTGTACACAATCAAATAAAAAATGTACATATAAGAACAATAAAGTGACTGATGGATGATATGTACACGTGTTATATTGCGCAAAAAGCATTTAAAAGCATTTAAAAGTGCCAGTAGTGCAGCAGCATCATGAATACAGTGCAGTACAGTGCGGAACACTGCAGTTACTGTAAGGTGTAATGAGTCCAGAAAGTCAATTTGTACTAGTTTATCTGTCCTATCCAGTTTATCACCGACAATATCCAGTTTGGTCGTCAATGCTGTTAGTTGTGAAATGCGATGGGCAGTGCACGCACCCTGGGCAGAAAGCACACACATAGATACAGGACTGTACTTCTCTTGTCACCACCAAGACCCTTTGATCATTATTCGGTATAATTCAACAACCAAAAAGTGGTGGTTTCAGATGACCCACGTCTGCAGCGCCCACTTGATTTCAAATTCTAGCTTTCATATTCATTGTATCTGGTGTGTGGGTACTGAACCGTACTGGACCGTACTGAACCATACTGAACCGTACTGAACCGTACTGGACCGTACTGAACCATACTGAACCGTACTGAACCGTACTGGACCGTACTGAACCATACTGAACCGTACTGAACCGTACTGGACCGTACTGAACCATACTGAACCGTACTGAACCGTACTGGACCGTACTGAACCATACTGGACCGTACTGGACCGTACTGGACCGTACTGAACCGTACTGGACCGTACTGGACCGTACGTTACTGGGCCCTGAGGCACGCATCAGTACACACCGCCAACCCAGCGATACATCAATCAGTTATTGTAGCTTGTAAAAAATAAATAAATCAATGATTGAATCGATAAAAGGCTAATGTATAGACGTAAACCAATGACATGTTAGACAAGAATTAGAATTAACGTGGGGGAAAAGACCCACATGAGTAAGCGCCATTGATTTGAGTCTGAGGTAGAGACACTTAGAGACACGGCAGTTCACGGTTCAAGTCCCCGAAACACCTAGGCACTGCCGAGGTACCCTTAAGCAAGGCACCGGACCCCAACTCCAAATACTTGGATGGTTAAATTAAATCCTTCAGATTTAGATTTAGTATAAAAAAAAAGACAGAACATCAGCTGAGGCTCAAAACATTGCGGCTTTTTGGGCTGTACCAAAAATCTTCAAAGTCGCAGCGAACCGCCACCATGTTGGGGCTCCACCCAAAGCCGCGCTGTCTCTGTAGCCTCGGTCAACAGATCAGACGGCTCCCAAACATCCACAACAACTTCTCCCCCGCAGCCTTCAGGCAACAATATGTCTCTGTTTCCCCATGGCCCCATGGCCAAAGAGATCACCGCAGCCATAGTCCAAATTGTTTCTATCATTGTCAGATATGAAACCCGTCTCTGTGGTTGGAGAATTGGACGTTGGACGGATGTGTAAAGTGCTTCCCCCACATTGAGCCCAGACAGGTCGTACCTGCTTTAGATACCAACAAAACACACAACACACACTGATGCCTGAAAATACTTCTCTTGGTCTCCAGACAGACAGACAGTATCTCTCATCACAAGTTCAAGAGAGATACAGAAATCTGTATGCCGCCAATCTTGGTTGAACTTGTGATGACCAAAACTAGCGTTTTGGTCATCACAAGCTGCTGGAAGCCAAGATAGCCCTGTTGTTGTTTACTCTTCTAAAAATACATGGAAAATGTAAATAAAAATGCTAAATGTTCAGGCAGTCATTTCGACGATGTCTCGAAAACCCACTGACTCCACCAGACTGTATGGTACTGATCCATTACACCACCAGACTGTATGGTACTGATCCATTACACCACCAGACTGTATGGTACTGATCCATTACACCACCAGACTGTATCCTACTGATCCATTACACCACCAGACTGTATCCTACTGATCCATTACACCACCAGACTGTATGGTACTGATCTATTACACCACCAGACTGTATCCTACTGATCCATTACACCACCAGACTGTATGGTACTGATCCATTACACCACCAGACTGTATCCTACTGATCCATTACACCACCAGACTGTATCCTACTGATCCATTACTCCACCAGACTGTATGGTACTGATCCATTACACCACCAGACTGTATGGTACTGATCCATTACACCACCAGACTGTATGGTACTGATCCATTACACCACCAGACTGTATCGTACTGATCCATTACACCACCAGACTGTATCCTACTGATCCATTACTCTACCAGACTGTATCCTACTGATCCATTACACCACCAGACTGTATGGTACTGATCCATTACACCACCAGACTGTATGGTACTGATCCATTACTCCACCAGACTGTATGGTACTGATCCATTACTCCACCAGACTGTATCCTACTGATCCATTACTCCACCAGACAGTATGGTACTGATCCATTACACCACCAGACTGTATGGTACTGATCCATTACACCACCAGACTGTATGGTACTGATCCATTACACCACCAGACTGTATCCTACTGATCCATTACACCACCAGACTGTATGGTACTGATCCATTACTCCACCAGACTGTATGGTACTGATCCATTACACCACCAGACTGTATCCTACTGATCCATTACACCACCAGACTGTATCCTACTGATCCATTACTCCACCAGACTGTATGGTACTGATCCATTACTCCACCAGACTGTATGGTACTGATCTATTACACCACCAGACTGTATGGTACTGATCCATTACTCCACCAGACTGTATGGTACTGATCCATTACACCACCAGACTGTATGGTACTGATCCATTACACCACCAGACTGTATCCTACTGATCCATTACTCCACCAGACTGTATGGTACTGATCCATTACACCACCAGACTGTATGGTACTGATCCATTACTCCACCAGACTGTATGGTACTGATCCATTACACCACCAGACTGTATGGTACTGATCCATTACTCCACCAGACTGTATGGTACTGATCCATTACTCCACCAGACTGTATGGTACTGATCCATTACACCACCAGACTGTATGGTACTGATCCATTACACCACCAGACTGTATGGTACTGATCCATTACTCCACCAGACTGTATGGTACTGATCCATTACACCACCAGACTGTATGGTACTGATCCATTACACCACCAGACTGTATCCTACTGATCCATTACTCCACCAGACTGTATGGTACTGATCCATTAGTTCTACTACCATATTGTCCAATTGTAATTAATTGCAAAACACAATCATACTGTGCATTTTAAAACCGTGGAGTGACCCGCCCCCCGCCCTTTCAAGATCTGCATAGTGGCGGCATGTGCACACACACTACACACACACACACTACACACACACGCACACACACACACGCACACACACACACGCACACACACACACACGCACATACCCGCACACACACACACACACACACAGAACAAAAATTAATCCTAGGGAAGTTATTCATTGCATAGCTCCAACGCCTGCCAAGCACGACCACCTGCTCAGCCCTCCACTCTGGTTGTAATTAACCCTCATTAAACCCACCGCCCAACCTCAGTGAGACAGAGGCAGGCGGCCCAGGGAGAGGGTTGTATCGACAAAAGGACCAACGTTCAATTGTGACTGACACCTCCCCCCCCAAGCTTCATGATGATGATGATGGTGATGATGATGATGATGGTGATGGTGATGATGAAGGTGATGATGAAGGTGATGATGATTATGATTATGATGAAGGTGATGATGGTTCCCCTGCTGGAACCTTCTGTGTCACATTTGTTGTTGGCATTTGGAGATAAAGAACCGCACGTCAAAGCATTTCATTCATTTGATTAGAACATGTTGAGACGTACGGCGATATTTTGGGTTGAAAACATTTCCCTTGAATGAACTTTACACATCCAATGTTGACATCCAAAGTGAAACATTTACATATTTATTGCTGACAAATTGTCACACATTTGTTATTAACATTTTCAAATATACATATATATATCCTGTATGTTGGTTTTTTTCTTCATAATATTCAGTATCTCAGGGAGATGTTTTCATCTCGAAGGACCATCAAAAGATGCTCCGCCGGGGAGCTACAATGTTGTTTACCCGTTGCCACCTGGAATGAAATATGCAATACGCTGGGTAGGATACAATCAGTACAGTCGTTTAGCAGGAGAACAGAGCAGACCTCTGCCCCTCATGCACTCCTCGCTTGCGCGCGAGGTGGCAATCAGTTTGTGGTTCACGTTGAACGGGGAGGTGCTAGCGGGGTGTGCAAACCGCCAGTGGAAGTGAAGATTGCCCCGATTGTGCCACGTGTGCGAGTTTCAAAGAGAGGCAGAGAAAACGCTCATCAATAAAATGTAGAGATGCGTTATAAAAGTCTCAGGTTATTTGCACCAATCTGCCCGATCAGCCTTTGTTTGTTTCTAAGTTCAAGATGCGTTTCAAGTGAATCGTCTCTCTCTCTCTCTCTCTCTCTCTCTCTCTATGTCTCTATGTCTCTCTCTCTCTCTCTCTCTCTCTCTCTCTCTCTCTCTCTCTCTCTCTCTCTCTCTCTCAAATGCTTCTGTTACGCATTATGAGACGAACACATTGTATGGACTTCATTCGACCTTGCTTTGCTTATTTCAGATGATTTGCAGTATCATGAAGCCTGTTAAAACGTTGTCTTGCACTCGATCACATCACTATTTCACTTTCCAAATGATACCTTCAACATATCAGCAGTACGAAGTGTTGGCAGCAATATGAACCTTCAGGCTTTCAGAAACAACGTTGTCAAACATCAGCACATAACTGTACCGAAAACCATGCGGTCTGATATTGCGTTCCCTCACGGTCACTTCATTTGGAGAGAGATCAACTTTTTGTGTACACAAAAATAACACTTTAACCAAAACGTTGGAAGAAAACAGCAGAAAACATTATATTACTATCCTGCCGCCTCCATCTGCCGGTGATCTGCACACACGGTTGTTCTTCACCAGGGAGATGAGCCTGTTGTGAGCATGTATCGGGAAATTAATTGAATTGTTATCCCGGCGGCTGGCGTCTCCCAACCCGACACAAAGCAAAGCTGCCAGGAGAGCACTTAAGAAGCGGTGCCCAGAACCGTGAGTTCGAGAGGCTTTCGCCGAAGCGTATACAATCACAGGCACTATGGCTGGATTCCCTCATATGGCCCCCGTCCCCGTGCATAGGGGTGGGAGGGGGTGAGACCAAATTGGATTAGGGGGCCACTGGCACTTTAATTCTCAGACGGGGGAGCGAGGCGAATCCACAGGAAGAGCATCTGCATGGTCTCACCGCCTCGGGGGGGATGACGCAGGGGACTGAATAAAAGGCGCAAAATTAAAAACACATGCCCATTCTCACAGTGAGGTTTTACACAGGTAGGGCCTGCTACCCAACTACGGGAAGCACGCTGAATACGAACTTCACCAGACCTCAGGAAGAAAAGAAAAGAAAATAAAAGCAACCACACCCCCCCCCCCCCGGCTTGCTGTTCCTCACTTTAGAAACGCGCCATTTAGCAACGTGCGATAAAACCCCCGAGCTGTGTGACAAAACAATCGTCGCATCCTTTTCATAAATCCGAGTTAATTATTCAATTACACTCTTAATTGAGGTGACACGATCACAAGGGCGGGATGGGTTTGCGTTGAGCTATCCTTTAAGAATGAATGAAGACCTCGACTCGCCCGGTGGCAGAGTGGGGAATTGAGTTTTAATGAAGACAGAAGAACTCTGGCACAGCGGCGTTCAGGTGGATTCCCTTGGCAACACACGCACACGCACACACACACACGCACACGCACACACACACACTTCCCCAAACACATCACCTTGACGACAACAGCACGGGTCGCAGTCTGCAAAACCTGTAAAACTTCTCTTCCACAAATCCAACACTTCAACAACAAACATCCTATTCCCGGTGGGCTTTCAGCACCGTTCTCTCGTGGCTTTCACCAAATGTTCCACCTGCTTTTGTTCTACACTAAATTATGACGACACCACTACTAACGTGTTTTTTCTCCTGCGAGGCATTTGATGACTCAGTAACAACTGAATAACAACACAAAAAAACAATGGATATTTCCAGCGGCAAAACATGGCGGACAGCGGCACGCCACTCTGACAGCGCCTCCCACTGACCCGTGGTACCGGCCTGTTCCAGTTTGAGCCTCCGCCGGTCGGTGTGGAGGCAGCACTCTCAGGCCTGCAGCCTGTTGGCTTGCGTGGGCCAAGCTCGTACAACTTCGTCACATTTTCGAGTACCTTTTTTCTTACCATAGGTTATTCATTACATGTCGAAGGACGACTAGCTCCTGTTCTCTAAATCTAAATCTTTATTGGTCACATACATGAACACACACACAGAGGAAATTGTGTTTCTCTGAATTTAACCCATCCTAGTATTAGGAGCAGCGGGCAGATATTTGATATACAGCTGCCCGGGGAGCAGTGGAGGGGTCTGGTGCCTTGCTCAAGGGCACCTCGCACACCTTGTGTTTCGTGCCCAGGTGTTTCGGGGACTTGAACCGGCGACCTTCCGGTTCCCAAGCCAAGTGTGAATGAGCTCCTGAATTGCTCCTGAATGAGCAATCCTGCCTGAAATAATGAAGAATAATAAAGATCAAGGAACAATAGAGGAATAAATCAAGGAACAATCTTCCACTGTATTTGCCAAATCTTTGTATAAATGTTCAGATGTATCTGTCGTATGTGGTTATCAGAAAGTGAGAATATTTGACAATTCAATAACATAAACGAAAATAAATCTAGGCATGCATTCTACGGACATTGAATCAATAAACTAAATTCAGTCCTCAGGTGGAGGCCTCACCGTACCCCCACTCAGGACAGGTTTATAATAGACCCTCTTTTGTCTGACAGCGTGTGTGAGTTGTTTCACTTAATATTCTCTTAACTGTTTTATTTGCTATACCGCAATGAAATGAGCGCGGCGGAATAGTGGAGTGTGGGAAACTGTTTTGTGTCCGAAACTAATTTCCTTTGGGACAATCCAGTTGTATCTTCTCTCCATGTCCCGGTGTGTTATTACCGCTGCACTCCACCGTGCACACAGACCGGCCAACTCAAAGGTTGCTGCCGTCTCAGTTTATATCACCACTTTTATTTGGGAAGGGGTGAGTGAGGCCAAACCCAGTAGCGCTTCAACCTTCCTATTTTAGCACAGGGTAAAAATGCAGCATAAAATGCAAATGCATCTTGGGACTCGGCTTTTATTCACACAATATCAACTAATTTCTCAAAAACCTTCCCCACCAAAAGAGTGAGAGAGAGCCACAGCAAAACAGTTGCAATCGCTCCAGACAATGAGAGGAAAGCCATTCTGTAACGGGACATCCATCATAGATGAAGCGACGTCTATGATCCATCCGTACGTCTCCATCGCGCCATTACGGACTTGAAATGCAAATGACTTTGCATGTAACAAAGAAGACATCATCGATTAATAGCGCCTGCATTCAGAGATTAGGCCGCATAAATAAATAAATAAGCACTTTGTATTAGTGCTTTCTATGATCTAACCACTAACCGCTTCTCCAGTAAGTTATGATCAAACACTAGATGTAAAACAAATGAATCACAAAGGACCGCAACCACCCTGGGCTCCAGCTCTTCTCCCCCCCGCAGTCCAGTCTCACCCTTTCCGCAGCATCCGCACTGTAAGGATACCAGGTTCAAGGACAGTTTTTATCCACAGGCAGTGCACCTACTGAACTGCTAGGAGTGCTGCCACTATCATAACATGTCATTAACATTACACTATCATAACATTGTCATCCATATTACATTACACTATCATACTTTACTGGACTTTCTGGACTCATTACAGCTACTGCACTGTTCTGCACTGTATCCATGATGCTGCTGCACTACTGGCACTTCAAAATGCTTTTTGCACAATTCACCATATGTATATATCATCAATCAGTCAGTTTATTGTTATTGTTATTGTGAACAGTATTGTTATGGTATGGACTTTTCCTTTGTAATATAAATGAATGAAAGACAAACTCAGGATTCTTAAGATTCTAAGAACCATGTTAGGTCCACTATGGGTGGTCCTAGAACCATGTTCGGTCCACTATGGGCGTTCCTAGAACCATGTTCGGTCCACTATGGGCGTTCCTAGAACCATGTTCGGTCCACTATGGGTGTTCCTAGAACCATGTTTGGTCCACTATGGGTGTTCCTAGAACCATGTTTGGTCCACTATGGGAGTGGACGGGGTTTGGACTCACAGGTCTTTTCCCGAGTTCAGAATTTTGGAATCCATCAAAGCTGCGCATTGATGGATTCTATACTTGATTACACACAGATCTTTTTTTTATAGCCATATCGCTACGGGCCAGCTACAAACCACTCAGAGAGAAATTGAAGGTCTATGCCAGGGGTGGCCAACCCGCGGCTCGCGAGCCTCATGCGGCTCTTTAACTAGTTTCATGCGGCTCTTCAGGAGCTGTCACATGACATGCGTCAAAAATGCTTGGCTGGCGCTGTCATTCACTCCCCCTACAGCTAGATGGCACACTGACCATGTAAGCCTGTTTGAGTGACGTCAAACGAGCGACGAGAGAATCTTTGGTGTGACATCATTTGTGTTGTAAACAATTTCCGTCAAGTTACCTCTTGAAATGGCAGGGAAAAAAGCACAGCCAAACGAAAATATGAAGAAGAACACAGGACGTTTTTGCCAGAGTGGGAGAGTTTATATTTTTTTGTTAAACGTAATGGCAAGCCGATCTGCCTTATATGTCACGCAGCATTAGCGCATTTCAAAGCTTCAAATCTTCAGCGTCACTTCAGCTCACTCCACCCTAACATCGAACAGGAATTTCCAAAAGGGACTGAACTTCGCAAGAACAAGTTGGTCGCTTTGAAAAGCCAGGCAGAAAAGCAGGTGCAGTTTTTCCAAAAATTTACGAAACACTCGGAGACCGTAACGCTTGCATCATATCAGCTGGCTTGGAACATAGCACGGGCTAAAAAGCCATACAACGAAGGGGACTTCATTAAAAAATGCCTCATTGACGCCTTTGAAATCTTGGCTCCTGGAGACGACAAACTAAAACGGAGCGTATCAGACGTTCAACTGTCCCGCCACAGTGTTAAACGCAGAATATCGGATATTAATACAGCTGTTGAATCACAGTTGCACTCTGACCTTCAAGCATGTGAGTATTTTAGTGTGGCATTGGATGAGAGTTGTGACATACAAGACAAGCCTCAGTTGGCAATATTTGCACGGTCTGTGTCAAATGAATGTATGATCAAAGAAGAACTCCTTGATATTGTGACATTAAAAGACAGAACCCGTGGCATAGATGTGAAAGAAGCAATGATGGCTGCGTTTGCAAAAGCAAATCTGCCCATACCGAAACTAACTGCAATAGCCACGGATGGAGCGCCAGCCATGATCGGATCCGTGAACGGGCTTGTGGGGCTGTGCAAAGCTGATCAAACATTTCCCGACTTTTGGAATTTCCACTGCATCATCCACAGGGAGCAACTCGTGTCTAAATCATTGAATTTAAACAACGTCATGAAGCCTGTGATGGAAATCGTCAACTACATCCGCACACATGCGCTTAACCACAGGCAATTCAGGAATCTCATCGCTGAGCTGGACCAAGGGCTTCCAGGTGACCTGCCGCTGCACTGCACTGTGAGGTGGCTGTCAAAAAGCAAGGTATTCTCTCGCTTCTTTGAGCTTTTGGATGCTGTGAAACTGTTCATGGAAGAGAAGGACAAGGACTATCCCGAGCTCTCAGACCTCGAGTGGATTATGGATCTGGCATTTTCAGTCGACATGCTGTGTCACTTGGACAGACTGAACCTGACCCTGCAGGGTAAGTTAAAAATGCTGCCTGACCTGGTGCAAAGTGTGTTTGCGTTTGTCAACAAACTAAAGCTGTTCGAGGCGCATATTCAAAAGGGAGATTTAACACATTTTCATACTCTGCTAAAAGCCAGTGAGCAAGTCACCAGCGCCGCCCTGAAAAAGAAAAGAGACAGATATGCAACACTGGTTGCAAACCTGCACGAAAGCTTTGTGACCCGGTTCTGTGATCTACAACTGAAAAGACCACAGATTACGTTCCTCGTCGACCCATTTAATGCGGAGACAGACTGTTTGAAAGCCCCGCTCGTCACAGATGAGGCTGCGGCTGAGTTGGAGATGATCGACCTTTGTGAGGAGGATCAACTGAAAGCTGTTTTAAGGGAAGGGACCGTTGAGTTCTGGAAAAGTGTGCCAATTGAAAAATACCCCAACATCAAACGAGCTGCGCTTAAGATACTGTCCATGTTTGGGTCAACGTACGTCTGCGAGTCTGTGTTTTCTACCCTGAAACATGTGAAATCAAAGCATCGATCTGTTCTGACTGACACTCATTTGAAAGAATTGCTTAGAGTGGCAACAACAGAATACAAGCCAGATTTGAAGAGGATTGTTCAAGATAAGGAATGCCAGAAGTCTCACTAAGCAGCATAGTAAGAGAAAGATGTTATTGAAAATTATTCTATTATTGTTTGTGGACTTGCTTGAACTGAGAGTTTGTGTGTGTGAGACAGTGCACACAATGTTAACTGTTGAAAATGACTGATATTATCATGTTGGTGTGGTTATGTTCATTAGATCTGGCTGAGCAGAGGTCTGTGTATGCGTGCATACATGATTAAAAGATGATGTTCATGTGTACCCATGTGTATGATGTGGCTCTTTGCAGTAACACAGAAAAAAAAGTGGCTCTTAGTCTCTGACTAGTTGGCCACCCCTGGTCTATGCGATGATATAAATGCCTCACTGATTCAGATCAGAGGATTCCCACAACATCACAATTGACCAAATCAATATGACCTTTAATTTACTAATCATCGCGTAGCTATATTCACTGCAACAAAAAAAAACAGCAAAAAATAAGCAATTTACCCAAACAATTTTCTGCACTAACCTACAAAAGACACACTTAGAAGGAGCCATCGATTTTCTTGGTACAGAAATGTGCTGGCTCAGAGCATTTAGCCCACTGTGGAGAGTCATAGCTTTAGCTACTAGTCTCCTGTTGGGCCATGAGGGGCTTTGGGTGGCCTAGAGAAGGATATAATAACTCTTTGTTTTCCCCTATGCTGAACGCTGAAGAAATTTCAAATAATACTATATAATTAAAAAATATATATAAATGAAAAGCCAGCAAGTCTGCACAGCTCTTGGTCATGTTGTACAGCGTTTATTTCGGTAATAAATGCTGAGATGTCACTGCTTTTTAAGCTCTCACGAAAAGTGTTCAAGCTGTTGAAATTCAAACTCTCACACCTAACCATAACCATAACGTAACCTAACCATAGCCATAACATAACCTAACCATAACCATAACGTAACCTAACCATAACCATAACGTAACCTAACCATAACCATAACGTAACCTAACCTAACCATAACCTAACCATAACCATAACGTAACCTAACCATAACCATAATGTAACCTAACCATAGCCATAACATAACCTAACCATAACCATAACCATAACCATAACCATAACGTAACCTAACCTAACCATAACCATAACGTAACCATACCATAACCATAACGTAACATAACCATAACCATAACGTAACCTAACCATAGCCATAACATAACCTAACCATAACCATAACCATAACCATAACCATAACCATAACGTAACCTAACCATAACCATAACGTAACCTAACCATAGCCATAACATAACCTAACCATAACCATAACCATAACGTAACCTAACCATAACCATAACGTAACCTAACCTAACCATAACCTAACCATAACCATAACGTAACCTAACCATAACCATAACGTAACCTAACCATAACCATAACGTAACCTAACCATAACCATAACGTAACCTAACCTAACCATAACCTAACCATAACCATAACGTAACCTAACCATAACCATAATGTAACCTAACCATAACCATAATGTAACCTAACCATAACCATAACGTAACCTAACCATAACCATAACGTAACCTAACCTAACCATAACCTAACCATAACCATAACGTAACCTAACCATAACCATAATGTAACCTAACCATAGCCATAACATAACCTAACCATAACCATAACCATAACCATAACGTAACCTAACCATAACCATAACCATAACGTAACCTAACCATAACCATAACGTAACCTGACCATAACCATAACGTAACCTAACCATAACCATAACATAACCTAACCATAACCATAACCATAACGTAACCTAACCATAACCATAACATAACCTAACCATAACCATAACCATAACGTAACCTAACCATAACCATAACGTAACCTAACCATAACCATAACATAACATAACCATAACCATAACGTAACCTAACCATAACCATAACGTAACCATAACCATAACCATAATGTAACCATAACCATAACATAACCTAACCATAACCATAACGTAACCATAACCATAACCATAACCATAACGTAACCTAACCATAACCATAATGTAACCTAACCATAACCATAACCATAACCATAACGTAACCTAACCATAGCCCTGAGAGGCAACATGAAAAGACCTGAAGTTGCTCGTACGACTTGATATCTCAACGAATACGACACAAAACAATAGTACGACAAAATACTTTTCAGATGTCCTTGTTGTTCCGTTACCTGCCTATATCACATAAGACTGGTGTTTTACTTTGGTAAAACTGATTTGTTGTTCTTTTCTCCCCATAGAGTCACAGAGAGAGCGTGATTGACCTAGTACTAAAGCAACAATTAAAAGGTGTATACTTCCATTTGTAAGACTTCTGGGGTCATTGTCCCACCTACCGAGGCTTTCGTGTGCACCCCAGGTTTTAGGTTCCTCGCTTCAACATTTAGAATTGAAACCCATGAGCAAACCCCGATCCAATAGAAGCCCATTCAACATCCAACTCAACATAAGACTCATTGTTAGCACGCATCCCTGCTTCTCATGACTGATGTTTTCCTTCTAATAATTGTGTCAACATTTATTTTTCAATTTGTTATTTAAAACGTTAGAATCAAAGACATTCTGTTAACTTTGCCGTTGACATCGAACAAACTTACAAACTCACCGAACAAACTCACCGGAAAAAAAACACAAACTTAGGTCCTCTAGTGTTTGTTTGGCTCGAGCCAAACAAACACTAGAGGACGTAAGTTTGTGTTTTTTTCCCGGGTGATCATGAGGTGCATTGTACCGGGTTGTGATAATGCCCCTGTTAAACCCTTGCCTTGAAAGCACATCTTTTTTATAGTTTTCCACAGGATGGTACTTTGCGGCCGGACGTGGCTGGATGCAATCAGCCCCCTCAACATAACAGCCGAAGAAGTTAACAAAGGATGGACTCAGGGTATGCAGAGACCACTTAGAAGCCCACCACCACCAAGACGACCTGCCTGGAGCCCGGGGCGGCACCCACCGCTTTATGAACCGTTTTTTTAGATCCGCTACTAAGTGGCATTAAGTGGGCTGGCCGGCGTTATTTTGTCCGTCTGCGATCCGTACGATCGTCTACGGTAACAGTAAAGACAACTTAATGGCTGTCGGTATAGGGCTGCCACCCTCCACGTAGCTGTTTGCTTAGCCAGCTCTTAGCCAGCTCTTCTTCTGTGTATTCTGACTCAAATCGATAGGGCACAACAATCCTATGATAAAAATTTAAAAAACAGCGCTCTATATTACGCTGTTTCTACGTCTACCACCTAATGCCATCGTCTGCAGGTACGCACACTCTAGAAGTCGCCAAATGATATCCATCCTTGAGTCAGACACTACACTGCCTGGGGTCTACTTGCTGCATTTACCATATCCAATGGATGCTCAAATTTGTATCAAATACCTAGATATTGAAACTGTGTGGGGTGTACACAAAAAACCTCCAGGTGTGAAAATGACCCCTAGAAGTGAAACTCCCCTTTAAGGAAGGTGAGGACGGCAGGCCGGAGGGACCAAAAGGGACAGGAGCCGTGAATGAAGGGAGGAGGAGGGAGCGGTTGTCGTGGAGACAGCGTAGCTGTGTTAGTAACTTCACAAACAACCCTAATTGCACGGGGGCCAAAGCCTCATCCGGCACACAGCTTACCAGAGACAAGTTAATTGCTTTCTGCTTGTAGTCTCCACCCCAAGTCAGAAGTCTCTCCCTTTCGTTGTTTTTCAAAGTCACATTGTGGTTTGAAGTGCGGCCGCTCTCACATATTACACATTGTACTACTACTGTTGTTTTGTATTCTCTTTTTTTGTTCATTTTGTCTTTCATGGGCTTTCACGTCTCTGTGTTAAAGCAGCCCTGAGTCAGAGGCCTGCTGGGCCGGCACTGATACTAGAACCTGGTTGAAGGAGTCTTTGTTGGTAGCTACTAGTGCAAAACAATTATATAGATGGCCCCGGCCATCACACAGAAAACGTTTGCATGCTGTAAAATGCACCGCCCACTTGTTGAGGTCTAGAAATACGCCTTTTTACTGTTGTTTTTTTACAGCTACCATAGAATATCTACACCTCGATGTAAAACAACACACTTTTTCAACTGGGTTAGGTTTTGAACTCGGGGCACTCAAGACGCTCCGCCAAAAAACGCCAGGCAAAAAATACACCAGGAGATCGGCCAATGCAGAAGCAGCGACCAAAACGCTTGGTTCCTGCTGATAACAATTATATAAAAAGCCAAACTCCAGCAGCTTAAGCGCTCTGTTCACCAAAGGAAAAGAACACAGAGAATTTGAACAAGAAGCTAAAAGGTAATTTTCATCATGCAACATCATCTATATACAGTACATTACACACACACACACACACACACACACACACACACACACACACACACACACACACACACACACACACACACACACACACACACACACACACACACACACACACACACACACACACACACACACACACACACACACACACACACACACACACGAAGTAAGAAGATCCAATCCTTTTGAATGTATATACTACATATTTGTATAACTTTACATTCTCATATGACACAGACACACTCCCGGCAGTGCCTCTGTTCTCAGAGCCCTGGATGGATCAATACCCTCAAAATACACCGGCCCACGTGGGCCGGTTCGACCACAAAGAACATCTGTATAACTTTATAACAACTCTACATATATAACTATATACATAACTCTACATATATAACTATATACATAACTCTACATATATAACTATATATACAACTCTACATATATAACTGAAACTACGTATATGAACTCTACATATATAACTATATATACAACTCTACATATATAACTATATCTCTACATATATAACTGAAACTACGTATATGAACTCTACATATATAACTGAAACTACGTATATGAACTCTACATATATAACTGAAACTACGTATATGAACTCTACATATATAACTATATATACAACTCTACATATATAACTATATATACAACTCTACATATATAACTGAAACTACGTATATGAACTCTACATATATAACTGAAACTACGTATATGAACTCTACATATATAACTGAAACTACGTATATGAACTCTACATATATAACTGAAACTACGGGACAGAGTCAACAAAGGAAGGGAGGAAGGAGGAGAGCCTGAAGCACAGCATGGACGTCGTCATTCATTCAAAACACCTTAATTATCACAGCCAAAAATGTATTAAAGTGTTTATAAATTGCACATAAGTTTGAGTTTCTCCCCTGCTCCTCTCCAATGAGCTTGGTGAAGATTCACTTAAATCGCCTTAGATCCACTCGGCTGCTCATGTGCTCTTGAAGTGGTCGCAGTGGGACGAACATTGATGGAATGAAAAATCTAACCAAGTGGAGAATCGTGGTGAATAAAGATGCCTGAACTTGTTCCCCAAGTCGAACATTAGTTCACTCACCGTTACATATCAACAACAACAAACAACAAATTGTGAGGATTGAATCCTCTTTATTGGTCACATACATGAAGACATACAGTGAAATGTGTTCTCTGCATTTAACCCATCCTAGTATTAGGAGCAGTGGGCAGCTATTCATACAGCGCCCGGGGAGCAGTTAGGGTTAGGGTCTTCCTCAAGGACACCTCGACAGTTTTTGCTAGGAGGAGCCGGGGATCGAACCAGCAACCTTCCGGTTGTGAGGCGACCGCTCTACCTCCCGAGCTAGACTGCCGCCCCTATCAGCAAATGAACCAGAGCCATCCATAGCTACACACCAAAAACATGCACGCACAAACACATGCACACACACACACACACACACACACACACACACACACACACACACACACACACACACACACACACACACACACACACACACACACACACACACACACACACCACACACACACACACACACACACACACACACACACACACACACACACACACACACACACACACACACACACACACACACACACACACACCGTGGTTCTAGACTCCCCAACTGTCTGGTGCATTGAGCTCTTTGGTGAATATTAAGCCAGTGGGACTATCGAGTGGTATCTGGGGTCCATTGTCGTCCCCGGGGGGCAACCCTGACTGCTCTTTTTTTGTTTATTTTTATTGTATATATTATTTATATTTTTATGGTGTTGTTTTTGAGGGAGGAGGGAATGGGGAGTAAGCATTCCTATGTACTTGTTACAAATGGCCAATAAAAATATTGTATCTTGTATCAAGCAGGGGCAAGAACTCCTCCCTCTCTTCAACACTAACTGGGTTTCCATCTAACAGTCAAAGCAAATTTTAAGCAAAAAAAAGGAATGTAAATGAGTTGTGTTTTCCATCAACTAATTGGAGCGAACAAACTACGTCAACGATGGCGGATATCGGGCGTTGACGTAAGCCGTGTTTTGGGGTCGTAGGTCAACGCTTGAGAAGAAGCCCACAGCGTAAGTCACGTGAGGTCAAAGTTCGCTACGTCAGAATTGATTCGGCAAAGATGTTTCCATCTCCGCTTCTGGGAATGAACTCGATTAGAATCAGTCAAAAACACCTCAAGAGAGCGTATATCAACTTTTAATGCGAATCAGAAAAGGGTTGATTCAAATTTGCCGGTTTCCATCCACATTTCTAATACGTGATACTTCTAAATGCTAATGCTTAAGTGCACACAACAAAAAATCATATCGTAAAGTTCTTCTTCCTGTCAGTCCAACGTATAGTGGTTGGTTGGTTGGCATTTACAGCGTTCCAGAGTCAATTACAATAAAAACCGCACTATGAAAGTGATCTTCTCATATAATTAAACTATATTATCTGGACTTGCTGGTTATGAGCACATCATAGCGGTTTATGATGTTATATGCTTAATAATGAATCCATTTACATGAAAGTGTTCAGGGTTTTATGAAGGTGGGCCGTTACTGGGGAGAGAATCAATGGCCCGCCCTCTGCCTCTACCGCTCCTCATGGCCTCTACCGCTCCTCATGGGCTCACTGCTCCTCATGGCCTCTACCGCTCCTCATGGCCTCTACCGCTCCTCATGGCCTCTACCGCTCCTCATGGGCTCACTGCTCCTCATGGCCTCTACCGCTCCTCATGGCCTCTACCGCTCCTCATGGGCTCACTGCTCCTCATGGCCTCTACCGCTCCTCATGGCCTCTACCGCTCCTCATGGCCTCTACCGCTCCTCATGGCCTCTACCGCTCCTCATGGGCTCACTGCTCCTCATGGCCTCTACCGCTCCTCATGGCCTCTACCGCTCCTCATGGCCTCTACCGCTCCTCATGGGCTCACTGCTCCTCATGGCCTCTACCTCTCCTCATGGCCTCTACCGCTCCTCATGGCCTCTACCGCTCCTCATGGGCTCACTGCTCCTCATGGCCTCTACCGCTCCTCATGGCCTCTACCGCTCCTCATGGCCTCTACCTCTCCTCATGGGCTCACTGCTCCTCATGGCCTCTACCTCTCCTCATGGGCTCACTGCTCCTCATGGCCTCTACCGCTCCTCATGGCCTCTACCTCTCCTCATGGCCTCTACCGCTCCTCATGGCCTCTACCGCTCCTCATGGGCTCACTGCTCCTCATGGCCTCTACCGCTCCTCATGGCCTCTACCGCTCCTCATGGCCTCTACCGCTCCTCATGGGCTCACTGCTCCTCATGGCCTCTACCGCTCCTCATGGCCTCTACCGCTCCTCATGGCCTCTACCTCTCCTCATGGGCTCACTGCTCCTCATGGCCTCTACCTCTCCTCATGGGCTCACTGCTCCTCATGGCCTCTACCGCTCCTCATGGCCTCTACCTCTCCTCATGGGCTCACTGCTCCTCATGGCCTCTACCGCTCCTCATGGCCTCTACCGCTCCTCATGGACTCTACCGCTCCTCATGGGCTCACTGCTCCTCATGGCCTCTACCGCTCCTCATGGCCTCTACCGCTCCTCATGGGCTCACTGCTCCTCATGGCCTCTACCGCTCCTCATGGCCTCTACCGCTCCTCATGGCCTCTACCTCTCCTCATGGGCTCACTGCTCCTCATGGCCTCTACCTCTCCTCATGGGCTCACTGCTCCTCATGGCCTCTACCGCTCCTCATGGCCTCTACCGCTCCTCATGGCCTCTACCGCTCCTCATGGCCTCTACCGCTCCTCATGGCCTCTACCGCTCCTCATGGACTCTACCGCTCCTCATGGGCTCACTGCTCCTCATGGCCTCTACCGCTCCTCATGGCCTCTACCGCTCCTCATGGGCTCACCGCTCCTCATGGCCTCTACCGCTCCTCATGGCCTCTACCACTCCTCATGGCCTCTACCGCTCCTCATGGCCTCTACCGCTCCTCATGGCCTCTACCGCTCCTCATGGCCTCTACCGCTCCTCATGGCCTCTACCGCTCCTCATGGGCTCACCGCTCAGGTTTCCATCACTATATTATATATTATATAAATATCATTTGCATTTTGAAGAATCGCATTAGAAAATGTTGATGGAAACAACTTTGCCGAATCAATTCTGACGTAGCAAACTTTGAACTCACGTGACTTAGGGTGTGGGCTTCTTCCCAAGCGTTGACCTACGACCCCAAAACATGGCTTATATCACCACCCGATATCCGTCATCGCTGACGTAGTTTGTTCGCTCCAATTTGTTGATGGAAACACAACTAATTAGCATTTCCTTTTTACGCAAAGTTTGCTTAAAATGAGCTTTGACTGTTAGATGGAAACCCAGCTACTGTTGATAATCATTGACGCATATCGAAATGCTGTCCAGCGATTGTGAGCCATGTCCGATGCACGGTTGACGACGTCGACATCGCCACAATCTTAAAACGCTATTGCCACGATTGGATAACCCAGGTCCCGTATATACAGTATAGAAGAGTCTTTTTCACACAATGTTTTCAACAAATAGCCTGTTTAGTTAAGGTCAATTCAGTGCATATTGGCAAACGGAGAGGTTAAAAAAGGTTTGAAAGTCCAAATGAGATGTGCTATTCTATAATTCTGTGAATCAGTATGTACTATGCTTTTGCCATTTTCTGTGTCTTATCATAACCACCTCATCTAAAAGGAATGGGTCGTTCCCCTCTCCCATCCCAGACGGCCCTCTGGGAGGCCAGTCCCTGGAGAACCCTGACATGTGACATGGGCCAACAGGAAGGAGAGCTGTGATGTCACACACCTTGGACCAGACCAGTCTACTGGGACATGAATAAACACACTGTACACATGGACATACATACATACATGGAGTGCACTAACACGCACACACACACACACACACACACAAGACACACACACACACACACACAGGATACACAGGACACACACACAGTCACAGTCACAGTCACACACACACACACACACACACACACACACACAGGACACACACACAGTCACACACACAGTCACACAGGACACAGGACACAGTCACAGTCACACACACACACACACACACACAGGACACACACACAGGACACACACACACACACACACACACACACACACACACACACACACACACACACACACACACACAGTCACACAAAACACACCTGCCGTTGAGCAGCGCGAGCAGCTCCCCGGCGTGGTACAGGTCGTTGCGCGTCACCCGGCTGAAGCGGAAGGAGTTGAGGTTGCAGAAGGTGACGGACGGGAAGACCATCCGCGGCGCCGCCACCTCGTCCAGCTTGGTGACGTGCGGGTACTGGAAGTAGAACTGCACGCGGTCCACGCACACGAGCACCAGGAAGCCTAGGGAGCCCAGGAAGAAGAGGATCCACAGGCTGCGCTTCACGCACATCCGCTCGTAGGTGAACATGTGCGAGATTCCGTGCAGCGTGGACCTGCTGGCGAACACCTGGATGGGCACCGGCTGTTTGTACTCCATCTCCTCGGGTTCCGTCTTGAGGTCCATGGCCGCGACGACGACGACGGGGAGGAAAGAAGCGACTTTACCGGTGGATGGGGTAGGGAGGTGGAGGAGGGGGGGGGGGGGCACAGACAGATGTGGCTGCGAGAATAGGGAGATGGGTTAGGGTTTTAAATGGGGGAAGGAGGTGACTGACGAGAGAGAGTTCACGCCCTTCTACGCCGGTGATTCCCCCCCCCCCTCCAGCACCCTAGATCTCTGCTCCTCCTCACCCCACACCGACAGTCTGGGGGAGTGGGTGCTGGTGCTGGTGGTGGTGGTGGAGGTGGTGGTGGTGGTGGTGGTGGTGGTCGTTGCGTCACGGGCACCCTGCAGCACCCTGACACTCACGAGTGGCAATCGAGGAGCATTTTTCCAAAGAGAGTATCCGTGCTTTGAGTCTGGATAAATAAAACGACAGCACGTCTCTGTGTGTGTGTACCTCGGGTTTAGGGTCACAGTCGTTCAGTTGGTCCTCTTCTCCTCCTCCTCCTCCTCCCTCTCCTCCTCCTCCTCCCTCTCCTCTCCTCCTCCCTCTCCTCCTCCTCCTCCTCCTCCTCCTCTTCGCGCACTTTAGCGAACGCCAAGTTGATCACTCAACAACAACAACAACCAAAAAGCGTTAATAGCCGAAGGTTTTGCAAAGATCGACCAATTCTTCCTCCACCACAATGCAAAAATAACGAAATAAAACGACGAGTCAAGATGTTAACGATTATTCTCTCCCGATGCTCTCCTAAAGTGCACCTCGTTGACTCCTCGGTACACGTATAGCCCGCAGGACGTCTGGCTCTGGGAAGGCGATCCTTCTACACACATCCCAATGAAAAAAGAAGATTCGTGGATTCGTGGATTCGGAATCAAAGCAAAGTGATGTCCGCATCAGAGAGGAGCTGGAGCTGGATGTGTCCGATTACCCGACCGCATGCTTGACTCCCATCCTCCATCCCTCCATCCCTCCATCCCTCCATCCATCCTTTCCTCCCCGAGCCGCCAGAATAAAAACCATATGCAGAACACCGACTCCTCGTTGGGGTATATGAATGATGTATGACTTAATAAACACGTCGATCTTACAATCGTGCAACAAAAAAATAAATAACGGCAATAATCCTCCCACTATAAGCCTCGTGTGAAACACATCCTTGAGGGAGAGAGCTCGGAGGGAGAGAGAGCCGGGGCGTGTTGGTTCGGTTATCCCCGATCGATTGAATCCCAAACAGAAGAGAGCGGTGATTGGACGGGTGACGCCGGACTGGGGTTCCTGCTCCTAGTCCCACACTGGACCGTCCTCACTGCCAATCGCAATCTCATTTTTCATAATGTTCTCATGATATAGGGTCAGACAGAGATAGATAGGATGTGTGTGTTTTTTTGAATTGCCGCACAAAAGAGAGAGAGAGAACGTCAGAGAGAGAGAGAATATGTCGTGTATTTTTATACCCTTATAATAATCTAAAACACTGTCTTTTGATCCTCTATACATTGCAGTAGGTGGCTACAGCATAATCTGCTGGTGGACCCCAAGGCCCACTAGGACATAGAGATGTGTTAAGCAGTTCCAGAGGTGTAGGTGTTGGCGTGCCTTCAGGCCCTTGTAATGGTGCCTTTAGGGGGTTTTCAACGCTATCCTACAGAGTGTAACATGAGCTCTAACGTAGAGAGTAGGGCCGTGAAATGTTGCGCAAGCCAAATACGACCCCCTTGGGGGTTTGAGCCATAAACTTGTGACGTGACGATGACCACCGTGACCAACCAGGATACTGGTTGTACCTCTCAGACCAATAGTATTAAGTTGATGTTTGTTACTTTGACCACTAGGAGTAGTGGTTGTTCTATGGTGCTATTGTCTATATAATGTTTGGTAAAGGAGCGCGTCGCCAGTCTGTGAATTGGCACGGCAGGTAGCCTCCATCTCGCTGCAGAAGATGCTTTCATTTGATGCTTTGTTCAATAAACACCTTGAACTTAGTATCCGGACCTCTGAGAAAGATTCTTATTCCACCGAGTACAAATTATACTACAAGAGAGAGAGAGAGAGAGAGAGAGAGAGAGAGAGAGAGAGAGAGAGAGAGAGAGAGAGAGAGAGAGAGAGAGAGAGAGAGAGAGAGAGAGAGAGATAGTGTCGTGTTCAGATCCTTGCTCTATTGTCCGATCCTCAGATACACATATTAACTGTGCTCCAACCGGGGAATCGGAGAAGACCCGTGTGTAACAAACTAATCAGATTTAATGATTTAATTAAGACTGCTTTGATACAATACATTTCAATACAATATTCCATGGAACAGGGAGCCCGAGATCTCCACCCAAAAGACCGGATAACCAGTTAGCTGCCTGACCGTAGTTCACCCGAAAGTCTCCCGCTTCCCCGAACCAAACACATCTTTAACCCGTTGGTTACTGCGTGGTCTTCGTCCACCGCCTCCAACTGCCTTTTGTGAACCCCACCGTTTTTGGTGGGGTTCATGGGAACACTTTTAACACATTTGTGTGACATCAAATTCAAGTGACATTGAATTCAGTGGCTTACCTCTGCACAGACGCACACACACACACACACACACACACACACACACACACACACACACACACACACACACACACACACACACACACACACACACACACACACACACACACACACACACACACACACACACACACACACACACACACCTATCACTGGCACATGCCTTCACAAGAACATCCCAAACAAATCAATTTTCTTCCCCTGACCAATTCTGTGTTGTTGACTAGAGAGAGAGAGAGAGAGAGAGCGAGAGAGTAAAAGAGAAAGTGAGAATGTCAGAGAGAGACAGTGAGAGAGAGAGAGAGAGAGAGAGAGAGAGAGAGAGAGAGAGAGAGAGAGAGAGAGAGAGAGAGAGAGAGAGAGAGAGAGAGAGAACCACCAGTGGCTGAATCTGTCCTAGGAACCCTCTCGCCAGGAGGGCGGGGAGCGGAGCTCACCCATGAAATTGCTCATAATGCGTCCATAATCAGCATTTGCCATAGTATTGACTTGGGACAGTCAGCGAGGGGGGGGGGGGGAGTCATCTCTAAAGGCAACATCAGGTATTGATCAGCAGTCCTGGAAATTGTGAGCAGGCATCACAGATATATGATGCATAGGGAGGACTGGGGGGGGGTGGGGGACAAGTAAAATTGATATTAGATATGACATTGTCAAGCGACGGCGGGATCCATCCATGTCCTGGGATCAACATGCGGCACCACGGTGGATCTCACGGATGGATGAGTCTATCCCCGGGATATCTGAGGGAGTTTTTCCATATCTTCGCGTGAGTGTATCCGCTATCATCGTGTGTTGCTATGGTGTTGCTTTCCGAGCTGTTCCGTGTTCTCAGGTCAACCGCACACACACACACACACACACACACACACACACACACACACACACACACACACACACACACACACACACACACACACACACACACACACACACACACACACACACACACACACACACACATTTGTCTGTCTACCCATTTGTCCATCTTTCTTTCTAATTGCGAGTGTGTGGGTGCATGGTTGCGACGGATGTCAAGGGGATCAGGGAATCTGAAATTAGACTAATTATTAGACAACTGCGTGTGAGTTGTAAAAGAGAGCCAGAGTACTTCAGTACCAAAGAGCATTACATACTACAGTGGTTCTCAAACTGATTTGAGAACGCCCCCCCCCCCCCCCCCCAGGGGAGGGCCCGCGACGACGAGGCTAAATATAAATGATGTGATATCGTAAAGGTGACTTGTTCAAGTTTAGATTTGCCGTTGCAGTTCTGTGTATTAATTACAGACAATGTGTTTAAAATGAGTTCTATAGGAGTGTGCAAGCAAAGGAAGTGTCTGAGAGTGTCTTCATGTGGGTGCATGTGGGTGGGGATCCCCTGCAGAAAAAATGTGGAACCACTGACATACTGTAAATATGAAGAACATGCAGACGGTGTCTGCCATTCAGAAGTTCTTCCTGCTTCGCCGCTATGTGGTCATCCATTAGGATGAATGACGAGCCGTTGTTCATATCCTAATGTAAAGTGTGACCTGTAACCTATCCTGGAGCCACTCAGGAGTGCAGTTCTGTCAACTTCGCCTTTTGCAGGGACTTGATGTTGGCTCAGAATGTTACTGTTCACTGTTTCAGAGGAAGTACACCATTTCAAAAAACGTCACACAGATCCCAGTTCAAACCCATGAGGAAACTTTGAAATGGCGATGATGATGATGATGATGATGATGATGATGATGATGATGATGATGCGTGCTTACAAACCAAAGCTTCATTTCCCTTCCTTTCATTTCTCCTTTCTCTTTATCCTCCTTCCTGCACCCCTAACCATCTCTGGAAGGAGGGGTTCCTCTTTCTGTGTCCCTTGCCAGGTTATTTTCCTTCCCTTTTGATATTAAGGGAGTTGATCTTATTTGGTCTTAACTTATTGGGGGGGGGGGGGGGGCTGTCCATGTGAATCCGTTTGAGACTGTAACTGATTAGGGGGCATACAAATAAAACTAGACTTGACTTGACTTCCCGTTCCTCTGCTCTTTCCTCCCCCTGTATCGCTCGCCATGGGTGTGCATGCTAAATGTGGGCGTCTCCATCATCAGCAAAGGGTATTGGGAAGTCCCAATCAGCAGTAATGAAACTGGCAGACCAGATGAATGCTCTATGAGCCTTTTCAGTCAGACAGCGCTCTGTCGGAGTCAGAAGACGGCGCTCTTGACCCTAAATTAAAGATCAGAGTTCCTCTCTGAACACGTACACACACACACACACACACACACACACACACACACACACACACACACACACACACACACACACACACACACACACACACACACACACACACACACACACTCACACACACACACACACACACACACACACACACTCACACACACACACACACAAAAGCGAAAGAGAAAAGGAGCCAGAAAAGGCAGAGCCGCAGAGGCAGCCCATCACGGTGGGTTATACCATTCAAGGGGGGGGGGGGGGGGGGGCGAGGTCCTCACAGACTGGCTGGCTATACGTCGCCGTAATGGCATCTGCCACTTGAGTGCGGGGTACAGCGGATAGACGTAGTAGCAGAGGTTGGTCGTTAGTGGTCAAGGGCGCCTTTATGGTATCGACAGCGGGCCGGGGAGAATCCATCAGCTTCCATATGCAGGCTTGTAAAACCTCCCCTCTGAAACGCTGGTGGGAGCCATAGCCGGAGAGCCTGGAGCCACATGCACCGTTTGTCCTCTCTTCTCTCTGGGAGAAAATGACACACAAATGTGTGTGTGTGTGTGTGGGGGGGGGGGGGGATCTTGTGTGTGTGTGTGCGTTCATTGATATGTGCATATGTATGTTTGTGTGTGTGTTTGTCGGTGCGTGCATGTATTGGTACATGCATACTTGTATGTGTGTGTGTGTGTGTGTGTGGGTGTGTGGGTGTGTGGGTGTGTGTGGTGTGTGTGTGTGTGTGTGCATGTATTGGTACGTGCATACTTGTATGTATGTGTTTGTGTGTGTGTGGATGTGTGTGGGTGCATGCATGTGAGTGTACGTGTGAATGTGTGTGTGTGCAGGCATTGGTACGTGTGTGTGTGTGTGTGTGTGTGCGTGTGTGTGTGTGCGCATTCATGTGTGCGTATGTGTGTGTGGGGGCTTGTCGTCGACCAGTGAGGTGTCATGCACGGCGCCACGTTGCTCTTGCTCATGTGAAGCGCTACAAGACGCCTCCGTCCATGCGAGGCTAATGGCGAGCATGAGCACCAAGGCTAACAACCTTTTACCTAACGTATCTATTTTTCATGCACACCAAATAGCCGCGGCGCAGGGGAAGTGACAGTGAAGGCACGCCGCTGAAGGCCGGAGCCACAGCTTGTTAGACAGGCAGCCATCCCGGCTCCCCACTGGGCTCCACTGTAGAGCTTCACCCTTCATTGGTAAAGCCAGGCCACAGAAGTTCATTAGAAGAGCTCCAGCGGCTCCAGACGCTCTTTCTGTTGCTTCCTTTGGTCGTTGCTGTCTTCTTCGTGGGCCTAATAGGCTGTTCCTGATCAAATAGGTTGTATAAAAACGTTTTTTTAAATAGCGATTTCTTATCCATTGTTTTTGTTTATCTCATTTGAATATTGTTTAAAAACAAAAACAGATTAAGGGACTGGCTTTTTCTCCAGTGCTTTCGAAAAGGTTTTATATTCTCAGCAGTTCTGCTCCCAAATTGGCATCATAGTTGATGAACTATATCTCCGTGTTTCACTTAGAATTGAATTCTAATGAGAAGTTGGAAAAGAATATTAAGAATAGTTCTGATGGGAAAATGAATAATCCTAATGACTTATTTTCATTAACAACTAATTAAATATGCACGTGATATTCGTGCCCATTTCCTCTGTCTCTAACCCCCTGTCTCTGTCTGTCTGTCTCTCTCTCCCCCCCCCCCTCTCTCTCCTCTCTCTCTCTCTCTCTCTCTCTCTCTCTCTCTCTCTCTCTCTCTCTCTCTCTCTCTCTCTCTCTCTCTCTCTCTACTGCTGCATGTCGGCGATATGGAGTTGAACCAAATGGCTACCAGATCCAAACGGTCCATAGAATAGACTAGAGGTTTTCACCGAAGACACATAATTGATAATTAACTCGCTCGCAATTACCGTTGTCAGTGCTCACCGTCTTAATTATTCAGAATGAATGCAGATGATGTGCAATATAATTATATTGTGTTCATGGAGGTTGCGTTAGTATATGCTGTTTCAATTGCAAAAAAAATTACATTCTTTGCATATGGTGCTCAACATGTTATTGTTGTTAATAATTTAAAAAAAAACATTCATATATTATACCATTAAGACAACAGCTGTTCGTATGCTGATGCAAGCTCCCCCCCCCCCCCATCTATGTGGGAATCAGAAGGAGCTTCAAAGACCAAATAATAATAATATTCGGTTAAAAATACCACATGCAAGTAATATGATTTTATATTGAATGTGTGCTGAATCCCAATAGGATACATGGAAATAAAGTGCAAACTCTTACAAATATAACACATATTAAGAAGGGATGAGTTTCCATGCCAAGTGTGTTCACATATGTGTTCTTGCGTCTGGAACAATAGGCCTATATCACGTTAGATTTGAGAAAACCTCACACTCTGGAATGAGGTTTACCTCACTTTCTCCAATGAGGTAAACCTCACTCTCTCCAATGAGGTAAACCTCGCTATCTTGAATGAGGTTTACCTCACTCTCTGGAATGAGGTTTACCTCACTTTCTCCAATGAGGTAAACCTCGCTCTCTCCAATGAGGTAAACCTCACTCTCTCGAATGAGGTTTACCTCACTCTCTCGAATGAGGTAAACCTCGCTATCTCGAATGAGGTTTACCTCACTCTCTCGAATGAGGTAAACCTCGCTCTCTCAAATGAGGTTTACCTCACTCTCTCGAATGAGGTAAACCTCACTCCCTCGAATGAGGTAAACCTCGCTCTCTCGAATGAGGTTTACCTCGCTCTCTCGAATGAGGTAAACCTCACTCTCTCGAATGATGTTTACCTCACTCTCTGGAATGAGGTAAACCTCGCTCTCTCGAATGAGGTTTACCTCGCTCTCTCGAATGAGGTAAACCTAACTCTCTGGAATGAGGAAAACCTCGTTCTCTGGAATGAGGTAAACCTCACTCTCTTGAATGAGGTTTACCTCGCTCTCTCGAATGAGGTTTACCTCGC